>PDNA01000239.1:0-42108 GCA_002573605.1 Polytolypa hystricis UAMH7299 | reverse complement strand
CGTCTAACCATCGCTCTTCGCCAACAACCTCCCACTCCCTCACTACCTAATTCCTGTGCTACTGTGTCTATTCCGAGTAAATATTCCTGCTATTTCTTCCATTCGCGCATCTCTCGATCCTCGAGCACCCTCGACTCCAACCCACCTGTGTCTAATCCGGGATTTGCTGCAGATATAGGCTACCCTCCCTGCCAGAGAACGACGCCCATCACCCACCACCTCCCCCTTCATCGCCGGCAACACTGTCTTTTGGATCGGATTCTGCCTGCCACCGCGATCACATTCTGACTGCTTTGCTTTCCCCTGGGTATGTTCTCCAATCCTAATCCCTCTCCATCCGACCCGCTCTTCCCACTCTGCTCGATGCCTCCCGTCAGCCGCCCAGCTGCTTTGCATGTTACCCGACTGTTCCCCCCAGACCACATACCCTCTACGCCAGATCCCCATCATGCATATTGTGTTTCCTTTATCTCTGCTTGCTTCTAGAACCGTTTGGCTGATGATCGTTTTTTCTTCTACGGAGCAGATGACTACTTGGCCATCCAACTAACCCTGAAATTTTCCCACTACTTTGCGCTCCAACGCATCCTCCCTCTCTCCATACATCAACCGCGATACCTTGCCTTTCCACTTGAAGACATCACATCGATCGAGTTTGTCGACTGCCAAAGGCTGCTGTAGGGGTGATGTGATCGATGGAACTCAGGAGTCTCCTCTCTGATCCGTCGTCGCATCCGGCTGCATCAGAGCCCAACAAGTCCAATCCCACACCACAACATCCACATTCCCCATTCGCAGAACAGAATATTACCCCAATGTCATCTGTATCCCCCCCAAAACACCTCGTCCACAAAGATGGCTATTCCACACCTCCTGATATGGCAGTAGCTGTTGATGGCCCTGTCAATTCGCCGTTGCAGCAAGCGTCACCAATGAGTCCGTCGCCCAAGCATGTTGCCTTCGAGCTCCTGTTGGACGAGAACTCAAAGGTGCGAGCTCGCATCCCCATGCGAGTGCAGATATTTCCCCACGACACCACCGATTCAATCGTCACTACTGTGAAAAATTTCTATGGTATTTATGAGGGGGCTGCTAGTGGTGTTAGCTTCGAGGACGAGAATGGCAATACTCTCATCGCACGATACGAGAATTTGAGAAACAACATGACCGTCTATGTGCGTGTCATCCCAGGACATACTTATCCTGATAACTATGCCCATGCCCAACCGGCATACTATGGCATGTCACATCTCGACGGGCCCAAGCGCCCTAGCCTTGGCGAGCCATTTCAGATGCCACCGCCCCAATCTGCCCATGGTACAGAATATGGTCGCCCTCCCTCGCGGCCCACGTCGAGGGTTTCACGCAAGCGAAGCACCTCACCCTCTGGGCGCGGTCGTCGCAGTGCGTCGGCCCAGAAGGCACCGTCTCGATCTGGCATCAAGAGCCGTGGTTCCAGCACCCATGGAAGCTTCCATGAAGATGCGATGGCCAATTATAGTGATAGCGACGGGGGTCACGGATCGGTGACCTCGAAGAAAGCTAGAAGCGAGCAGTTTGCGAGTTCTGAGATTAGCATGGAGAATATTCTTCTAGATACGAGGAGGAAGCGACCAAAGTTTGAGAGCTCGGTAAGAACACGTCTTGAGGAGCGTCGTAGGGAGTCAATCCATATGGCCATACTAACTGGGTGTCCTTCCCTTGCTACAGGAACTGCCATTGTTCGTTCCACCTCAAGTCCCCCTGACCGTTTCCACGTCGTCCATCTCGCCCCAACGTTACTCGACTGTGCAGGAGGGCCCTTCCCCATTTGCGAGACCTGCTCAGCGCGCTTACAACGCACAGCCTCTTCCATCTCCCCAAAGCTATAGCAACCATGATCAGCTATATGGCCTTCATACGCCCGTCATGTATCCATCACCAGCCGTTCCACACCACGGCCATCGGCTTCGAGATCGCACAAATGCACAATCAGTGGGCCGGTTTGGGAACGGTGCCAGTCGCTCCAACAGCAATGGCATTCTCCCCACGCCGGATCCAACCATTGCGAGCTGCATATCTGATGAAGACGTCGCGATGCAGCTAATTCGTCTGGGCGATGCGTCCAACTTTTCCCATGGTCGCACTTCAGCATCCACACTTGACGACGCCTTTAGTGGAATCGCTGATGCCTCGTCGTCAGCTGGCGGCACCACTGATGGTGAAGTCAGTGAAGGCGATGAGGATCTGCTCCCACGGTACCGGCAGAAGCTCGAATCAAGCCCTATGCTCCCACCCGGCATGATCAAGAAAAAGTACAAGAATTTGGACGAAATCCTTCCAAGCTGCGAGAGCAGCGATCCCAGCAGCGATGACGCCGATATAGACTATCCCCAGGAGAAGGTTCAAACAGGGATTAAATCGGACGAAGCCGACCCGACTTATGATGAGCATGTCGCCAAAGCTAAGCGACCCAAGCTGAAGTCGAACAACTCTACGACATCGAGAGCATCTTCTAAGACACAGCCAGCGACTAAGGCCAATAAGGTCACCAAGAGCCGGCCTACCTCGATTTCCCGCAAGAGCAAAGCGCCAAGCGTGAATAACTCTCAGAAGGCGATGCCGGCGCCCGCTCAGCCTTTAACTACGCCCGCTCCTTCACGCAAAGCGTCGTCATCTGCCGTGAACTTCCAACACCAACTCGGTGTCGATGAAGAGGACCTCTCGACGAAGCCTCGCTGCCAGCGATGCCGCAAGAGCAAGAAAGGCTGCGATCGCCAACGTCCCTGCGGCAGATGCAAGGACGCTGGTATTGGCATTGAGGGCTGTCTCAGTGAAGACGAAGGCAACGGCCGTAAAGGCCGATATGGACGTCACATGGGTGTACCAGTCAAAAAGGGCCCCTTCGAAAGTGGCCCTGAGATAGAGGAAGCCCAGCGCGCAGTGCCGCCGCTGCCAATTGCAGCCGCCACGGCGTATACTGCTACCGACAAGGCTAAGAAGCGCAAGCGGTAGTCCCCTGTCAGCGTTGGCTGGAATAACGTATGTTGGTGTCTGAGAGTTTGGGGTTTGATAACCGGGGGGGTTATGTCGTTGAGAAAGAACCAAGGCTACGGAGGATCATTGAGACTACAGTATAGTTCTTCTTGCCAGCTCTGTGAATTTTCGCCGTCCTGCATTTGGTTCTCATGCGGGCGACCAGTGAATATCTCGCCATCGTTCTTATCGACTCGGGTTGTTGGCTCCACTCGCTCCAAACGTATGGTTGCAGCCCAGTTTTCCAATATCTCTCATTCGAAAAGTTCTGTTTTGACTTCCTTACTAGTTTTAATCGTGATGGTTTTGTTCTTTTTTCCTCTCTCTCTCTATCTCTCTCTCTGTGTGTGTGTCGAATGTCTTTAGCGAGTCATCTCTCTTCCTTTCCTTGATTACTCCTCTGAAGGCTTTTCTCGACTATGTTTTGTCTGATATGTTCGCCTTTCCCGTCTTTTGGCGCCCCGTCTCTCTTTTATTACAGCGGATATTGGCTGGCTCATTGTCATCGTCTCTCTCTCTCCAAACACTCATTTATCTTTTCCCTTGGTACATTTTATTATCATTATTAGTATTACTATTGTTACTCTTTTTTGATTTTAGAGTTATGCTTTTTTTGTTTTGTTTTTTGTGTTTTTGGCGCTAGTTATTGCTGGTATGGGCTTTTTTTCTGCTCTGCGCAGTGGCGGAAAGGAGAGGGTGAAAGGATGTTGACTGTCGGTGTCTCTATCGGATGGCCTGGTTAACTTTCTAAAGGGTGCTTCTCAGATACTTCATCAGGAGCTGAAGGCGCCTCCCGTGGAAGTCAAGAGTACAGAAAAATAGGAAACTGAGAAAGAATGTGGAATGTTTCTTCTCTCTCTCTCACTCTCATGCCTGGTGGTGGTGGGCGCATGTTTTGCGCCCTACCTGCTTGTTGTTCCCTTTCGCCGCTTGCTGTCTTTTCTATATTTTTCTCTCTTTTGTTAATTTTATTACCTCTAATAGCATGCATTGCTCTTCTTTTTATTTTCCCTTGCCTTTTTTATATTTTCTTACCTTTTTTAAGTATTGTGTCTTCTGCCATCGAATTGTCCCTGCTTTCTCCCTTGATGTTTTTTCAACAAACTCTCTTCAACCTTTGTTTGTGTTTAGTAGTGTTGAAACAGTACATGTTTCTTTCTCTTTTCTATTTTCTTCTTGTTGTAATTGAAATTATATTGCTTTCTTGATAGTTTTCTCCTTGTTGTCTTTCTGCAGTCTATATATATATATATAGTCTTTGGGAGACAATACTTGTGTTTTGTCAGGTCCTTGGCTTTTTTGTCAAATACCCCTTAGGTTAATAAATATGTTCTTATATATATATCATGACTTAGTTTTTCAAATATGTCTTTCTTTTCTCCCCTTCACCACAATGCAATGCAATGCATGTAGCATCAAATACTTTACTAAATGTGCCAGCGCATAAAATTGTTTCCCGTCGCAAACACCCTCTTTAGGCATAGCGCCGGGAACCGAGCCAAGTTTCCTAGCCGATAAGCAAGCCAAGGTTTCACTGATATCGCTTATTTATCCAGAACCAGGCTAGTCGGGATGGAAGCTTGTTTTAGGATGACTAATGGCAGTTATGAATCCATGGACTTGTCACAAACAGCGAAGAGCACTCCTGGACGCATCCGACAACAAATAGAAATAGCCAGCAGCTCTCACACCCTCGAATTGACTGCAATCTAGCTTCAGATTCCTTCTATCCGTGTTATAAATGTAGAAGATTAGAGAACTTTGTGCGTCCTGCTTCAGCTCACCATCAAGGGCTGAACAATGGTTCCCCCAACAATCATAAGCAGCCCCTTTTACAAGCACTTTACTCCATCAGAGCCAATGTCCAGTCTGCATTCCAGCGACCCCTTACAACAATGGCAACCAGTTTGTTCAATAAGCCCCCAACCACTCCCTGAATATACTATTTTCGCTGACAATATTTCCACAAGCTTCCAATAACAAGCAAGTTTTCTCGTACTCTCGCGGCCGCCTTTCTCCTCAATGAGAAAGAACAAATATCCCAACACCGCATACAATTCAACATGCACGAGCTTACATCCACAGCAGCAAATTCCATCGGTGCGGACGAGATGCATTGACATCGAAAAATGCACCGATGGCCTTTACAACAAAGCCTTTATCCTAACCATGGATAACGGCTTGCAAGTAGTCGCGAAACTCCCAAACCCCAATGCCGGCATCCCCTATTACACTACTGCCAGCGAAATTACGACCATGGACTTTGCGCGCACTGTGCTTCAAATCCCCCGCTCCGCGGGTGTATGCGTGGAATGCCGATGTAAAGAGTAATCCTGTCGGAGCTGAATTTATCATCATGGAAAAGATGCCAGGTGTCCTATTGTGGGATATATGGTGGGACCTGCAACCTTATCAAAAACTGAAGGTTTTTGCGCAGGTCGTTCGCTACATGAAGAGATGGACAAATGTGAGTTTTAATGGACTGGGGCGACTGTACTATGCGGAAAACATAGGTACATCATCGTCAAGTGAGGAGCCTCTCTACTTCGATGAGGGAAATCCTGTTAGCGATTCTAAGTTTACTATCGGGCCAACCTAGCAATCGCGAATGGAGTGATAAGGGCCGACAAGATATCAAGTGCGATAGGGGCCCATGTAAGCTGCTACTCTTTTCAATCCCAAATAAATTTTGTATATTTGTCAAGCTGCTGCTCACATGTACCTCTCTTTTTTGCTCCCAGGGAGCTCTCTTGTGAATTACCGGAAAGCAATTGGCGACCGCGAGACAACAGCCATCAAGACACTCAGTCATACACCAAAGCATCTAGCAATGATCTACGGCCCCGAACCACTCTATCTACCTACCGTAGAAAAGAAACTCGAGGCATTGCAGTGCTACTCACAAATTTTGGACACCTTGCTTCCCTCGGATCCCTCTCTTACAGCCGGCCATCTCTGGCATAACGATCTGCACCACGAGAATATATTCGTCGATCCAGACAGCCTGCAGATCCTGGGCATAATTGACTGGCAATCCATCCAAATCGCGCCTCTAACCGACCATTGCTTAGACGCCTCTTTCCTAGATTACCAGGGCTCTGATGTCGGGGACAATCTTTCATAGCCATAATTTCCATCTGAGATAAAATCTCTCGCCGGCGCCGAGAATGCCGCCGCTCTAAGACAGTGGATGGATAAAGCTGTCATGATAGCATGGCGTAGTCTTGTTCGGGACAAAAACCCCGCGCAATACCGTGCTATAAAATTCCAACAATCGGCAAGTGGCAATCTACTTCATGTCTCGCGTCGGATCTTTGAAGTCGGTGAAGCGCATTTCTGCGCGCTTCTGCTGGATCTACGGGATGAGTGGGAGGATGCTGGTATCCCGCGATTCCCGCTTAAGTTCTCGGATGCGCAAGTTACTGCGATAGAAGCGGATGTAGAGCACGCAGAGCTGGGTGTCAGAATCTTGAAGACTGTCGAGCAGCGATTAGGAGTTCTATGGCCGGAGAAAGGTATCATGGAGCATGAGAATTACGATGATGCGAAATTGGCCTTGAGGAGGGTGAAGGCGGATCTCATTGCTGAGTATGCGGTGGCTCATCCGGGCTGGGATAGCGCTGCCTTCGAGCGACTTTGGCCATTCGATGATTACATTTTTCGCGTGATTACCCCAAGGCGAGGAGCTTTGATGTGCATGTACGATACGGTGGTTTTGATGGTTGCTTAATATGAATATCCCAGTACTATGTAACTACGGGGGCCCTTTGGACTGGAGTCCTGCACTCAACAATTGCCAGTTATGGAAAAAGATACTCAGTAAAATAACTAGAATAAAAAGAAGAAGAAGAAAGCATCCAATGGTTGTATAGAAGAGAAATATTTCAGAGTATATAGATAGTAGTGACAGGGGTTAGTAGAGGCTTAATATACGTCGGCCTCGGAGGTCGGAGAATTAGAATTTCCGAAAGATCACGCGATGATAGTGCTGCAGCAGTTTTTCGATAAGCTCTTGCCCCAGACTAACTTTTTCTTAGGGTCAATTGGATGGTCAGCGATATCACAGCCCTTTTTTTTTTTTTCACGGTTGTACGCGCAACTATCCTATATCCCAGAGAGCTACAGAATTGAATTCCTTACAATTCATAACTATGACCAGACCATAACCTCCACACACCTTTGAAAAATCACTCTCTTCGATACCTCCCAAAAAACCCCAACCCCGCCATACGCTCTCTACATACCTACCCAGCCAGCCATGCCTCCCAAACCGGCCGGACGTCGACGTCTCGTCCCACCGCGCTCTCTCGACGCCGTCCCCGAACCCACAGCTACGCCAGGGCCCTCAGAAACCACACGCGCCACGCGCCCACGCAATGCCTCCTCATCCGCCTCGACACCAATACTACCAACCACCGCCAGCACAAACCCCACGAATGCCACCACCAGCACATCTGGCTCTGCGCCACCGCCCCGCGGGTCCGTGCAGCGTCTCCAATCTCTAAAAAAACGCACGCCGTCAGGAAGTCTCGTACCCTTGAACCCGGATGGCACGGCACCCAAGCCAACGCTAAAATACCAGCCGCGGGCGGTGGTGCGGCGGAGTAAAGAGGAGCGCGAGGCGTTGGAGAGATTGGAGGCGGAGAGGGAGAGGGAGAGGATTGCGGAGGCAGTGGCGAAGAGGAGGGTTGCTGGTATTGGGAGGGGGAGGGGAGACAGGGGGGGAAGGGGGAGAGGCAGGGGACGAGGTGGGGCGCAGCAGTTTGGGAGGGGAGGGGATGTTAGTGGGCCGCTAGGCTCGGGGGCGGGGATTGGCGGTGGTGGTGGTTATGGTGGTGGTTACGGTGGCGGTGGTGGTGGTGGTGGTGGTGGCGGTGGTGGTAGTTCTGCACGGTTTAAAGGGGGGGAGAAGGGATGGGGACCAAAGCGTGGCAAGGCGTATGGGGTCACGAAGAGCGAGGGGGGGGAAGGTGGGGGGGATGAGGCGCACGGGTTTTCGAGTGATGAGGGCAGCGATTCGACGCCGAGGTTTAGCATTGAGCAGATTAATATTGTTAGCGATGAGGAGGAGTCTGATGGTGGAGGTAAAGGCAAAGAGCGCGCTGGAACGAGGGGAACGCCTAGTGGTCCACGCGGGTTGAGACCCGTACGCGTTGAGAGGCATGAGCATGTCGAGCGCGCGGTCGGGGTTAATACTGAGGCGAGCTCGAATAAGTCCGCGGAGCTGAGGAGGCGGGCGAAGGCGAAGACGGGCGGGGAGGATGAGAGTTTGTTTGTGCAGGACGAGGAGGAGGAGGAGGAGTCGGCGGATGATGAAGATGATTTCGAGGTTGTTGGTGAAACTGCCGCCTTGGGTGAGGGCGAGGGTGCAACGACGCCCAAGATAAAGCAAGAACCCACAGACGGTGACGTGCCTATGGCCGACGCGATCCCTCCTCACGCTGTGGATGACGAAGGAGCGGCGAAACCCCGGCGCAAGAAGAAAGTTACAATCGAGGATCCGCGAAACCAGCTACTCACAGAAGAAGAGCGGCAAGAATACGATCGCCATGAACAGGATATCGAGCTATTGAAGAAGGCACTCGGAACGATGAGCGCGACAACAACAAGTACCGGCGAGAAACCCATCGTGATATCCGGCGAAGCAGGAGGGCAAGTCGACGGCGAAGACGCAGACGCAGAAGCGAAGATCGAAGAAACAGCGGCCAAGGACGAGCGCGCGGGAAGGCTGTTCCTACTACAATTCCCGCCCATGACGCCGAATCTGCTCGTCCCAAGTGCATCTACAGCCACCACCACCACCACCACCACCACCACCGCCGCCGCTGATGACGATGACGAGGATGGTGTCCAAGAAATCCCGGCCCCGGCATCACAGCGCGGGGGCCAATCAATAATACCAACACCCATCTCCGTGACGGGTATAAAGCGCGAACCCACCGACTCCTCGTCCTCCTCCTCACACCCCGCACCACCACCACAGCCATCTACCCCCGCCATCCCCCCTCTCATAACCGCGCCCTCCGCCCACCTACCGCCCGGTCGCGTCGGCAAATTACAAATCCACAAATCGGGCCGGGCGACCATAGACTGGGGTGGTATAACGTTTAAACTTACCAAAGGGAGCGATATTGATTTTTTGCAGGATGCGATTGTGGCGTCGGAGACGAAGGTGACGGGGACGGGAGGAGGAGGAGGAGGAGGAAGAGGGAATAGGGATGAGGATGAGGATAGGAGGATTTGGGCGATGGGACAGGTTACGGAGAAGTATATTGTTACGCCGGATTGGGAGAGTTTGATTTAGGGAGATTATGATTAGGAAGCTAAAATTCATCTTTGCTGCTCTTCTAGTCAAAGAAAGCTGGCTATGTTTTCCTTTATCAGATCTACCCTGGTGAACTAGGCATGTGGAATAGAATAAATGGCAATTTGATGCTTGCAATCACAACATCTACCACTGGTTGATGAAATAAACCTAGTTGAATTGATAGATAGGCATAACTCTTTCAACGCCATCTTCAGAGATCTAGAATTGCAAAATCAACCTATCTAATTCAACGACATTAGTCTGGTATTAAGGAAGCTCTCACCATCTCGTACTCTGGCTGGTCTAATATTGCCCAGTGAGGGAGGCGAGGTGCTACACCGTGTTGGCAGTTCTAGGATGTGCTCCCCGGGGTCTAGCTGGACATTCTCGGGCGGGCTGGGATATATAATGTATGTACCTATGTACAGTACATGTATGTATATCTGGAGTTGATCGGAGTGCCCGTTGTTCCTGCCGCCCATTCCATTGCCATCATCAACAGCCAATCAGCAGCCATTAAAACAGGCGGCAATCGGGCCCCCTAGCCGGATCGAGTAAGCCTGCTGCGGCTCTTTGCTGCGGGCGCTAACCAGCCAGCCGTCACTTGTCGGTGTTGTCACTCGCTCTCGGCGTTGTTCGGCGCTCTGTCTCTTTCTCTCTCGTTCTATCTTCTCTTCTTCTTCTTACTGATGGTTTCTTTGACCTCTCTCACTGCTGGCAATGGGATGATCTGATGATCTGATGATCTGATAATCCGATGATCTAAGATCGATGGTCTAAGATCTAAGATCTAATGATCTACCATTCTTGCAGAGAAGAGATCTCCGTCTTCTGCGGATCAGGAGTAGATGACTATCACCACGTATGGATCTGTCATATACTTGTTCTCGGCTTGTCCCTGTTTGAGTGTCGTGGCATGTTTCTCTTTTATTTTCTCTCTGCATTCTGTTACATATGTATGCCAGTAAATTGCAATTTCTCCAGACACTTGCAAGGTGGATATCATCCCCGGCCCTCGCCCCGCCCGGCCTCCACTGACCTTTGTTCCTTATCTGTTGGGGGCCAGGATATTCACTATTCTAGCCCTTTGCAGCACTTAACTGGCCTATACCATACCAGGGGCACAAGGCCTGGCTTTGTGCTCTCTCTCTCTCTCTCTCTCTCTCTCTCTCTTCATTCTCATTCACTTGGCCTAGAGTTTGTTCCCAGCAACAATGTGAACTTGTTGTTTTTGTTTCTCGTCGAGACTAAGCCCCCTTCAATCATGGAATATCCCAAAGGCTTTGTGCTTGCAACCTCTTCTTCCTCCTCCTCTTCTTCTTCTTCCTTTTTAAATCACATCTCCCCAGCTGTGTCTCAGTGTCTACTGCTCTTCAACTGCAGTCTATCAGATTGACACACAGAGGTTGGCTGAATCTATATCCTTTGGAACTACTGCTTGCTCTTGGTGGCGTTTGTCTCAAGAGACAGAGACCTGGTCATGGACCTTACTGCTACCTCTACTGCCGCTGCCGCCGGAGGTCTGTCGGTCCTGGCTGCATATCTCGATGCGAAGTATCATCTCTCGCAGGATCTCACCCTGATCCGCCGCATGAAGCTGGCCCAGAGCCTGTACTTGGAGAATGGTACGTTATAGCCTTTCCCCCTATACGTAGCCCCCTTGTTACTTGATTTGTATGGAATAAACACCCTCTCCGTCCACTAACTGTGCCACCTCTTATCAGAAAAAGCAAACCGCCTCTCCCTCTGGTACGTCTTCAATACCTGGGTCGACAAAAGCAAAAATGCCACCTGTATCTGGTCCCGCCAGCGCACCTACACCTGGCAACAAGTGCACACCCGTGCCGTCCAATATGCACGCTACTTTCTCTCCAGGGGCATCAAGCCAGGTGACCTCGTCGCCTTCTACCTGATGAACTCCCCGGACTTTGCTATTATCTGGCTGGGTCTGTGGTGTATTGGGTGCGCGCCTGTACTGGTTAATTATAACCTCAAGTCCAAGTCGCTGGTTCATTGTCTGAGGCTGGCGGAGGCGAAGATTTTGCTGGTTGATAGTGATAAGGAGTGTCAGCAGAGAGTTGAAGGGGTGAGGAATGTTATTGAGATGGATTTGGGGATGGGGATAGCGTTGCTGGATTCGGCGCTGGAAGGGGAGATAGATCAGATGGACACTGTGGTCCCAGATGACACACATCGCCAGCACATCAAGGGGACGTCACCAGTGTGTATTCTTTATACCAGGTGAGCTATTTCGTGTGTGTCATTTACAATGTGTCCACTGCTAATCCACACAGCGGCACAACTGGCTTCCCAAAGGCAGCCGCCCTCCCAACACAGCGCGCCTGGTCGTTAGCATGCCACAAAGACCCCGGGTTCGGGATGACTCCCGGGCGAGATCGTTACTACGTCTGCGTGCCTATGTTCCATGGCACCGGCGGCGTGAGCGCCATGGGCGGTATCATCGCAGGCATGAGCATAGCAATCGGGAGACGCTTCTCCGTGTCCACATTCTGGGACGACATTCACGACTCCGAAAGCACAATGTTTATCTACGTCGGCGAGGCAGCGCGATATCTCCTTAACGCCCCACCCTCACGCTATGAGCGCGATCACCCCAAACTACGCCTCATGTACGGCAATGGCCTTCGCCCGGATGTCTGGCAGCGCTTCCGCGAGCGCTTCGACGTGCCCGAAATCGCGGAATTCTTCAACTCTACCGAGGGCCTCTTTGCGCTACTCAACCACAACCGCGGCGATTTCACAGCGACATGCGTTGGCCACCACGGCGCGATCCTGCGCAAATTCTTCTCAAACACATACATCCCTGTCGCGACGGACCCACACGATGGCGCGATATACCGCGACCGAAAGACCGGGTTCGCCAAACGCATGCCGTACGAGGTTGGCGGCGAAATTCTCGTCTCCTTACCCACCAAGCAGTCCTTCCCGGGCTATCTCAACAACGAATCTGAAACCTCCAAAAAGATTCTCACCAACGTGTTTCGGAAGGGCGACATGTACTACCGGACCGGTGATGCGCTGCGGCGCGACGCCGACGGCCGCTGGTTCTTCCTCGATAGACTTGGCGATACTTTCCGCTGGAAGTCGGAGAATGTGAGCACGGCGGAGGTGTCGGAGGTACTAGGACGGTTTCCCGGCGTCGCAGAGGCGAATGTTTATGGCGTGCTTGTTCCAGGGCATGAGGGGCGCGCGGGCTGTGTTGCGCTCTCCATTGTAGATGATACCGCCATTACTACTACTACTACTACTACTACTACTACTACTTCTTCTATGGCCAGTAACACAAATGCCAGCAACCAGGATATCCCGCGCGGCTGGTTCGACTTCAACGGCTTCCTCGCGCACGCCCGCCGCCATTTACCCAAATACGCAATCCCGGTCTTTGTCCGTCTCGTCGCGTCAACCAGCTCGACGGATAACTTGAAACAGAGTAAAGTACCATTGCGCGAGGAGGGGATTGACTTTGAGAAGCTTGGTTCATGTGTTGGAGAGAAGGGGAAGGGGGATAGGTTTCTGTGGCTGAAGCCGGGCAGAGTGGAGAAGGGGAAGGGGTATGTGGAGTTTAGCAGGGAGGATTTAGCGATGTTGAGGGGCGGGAAGGTTGTGCTGTAGATACTGCGCTTCTTTGATGGGGGGTTGTGAGAATTGGTGATACTTCTTTTCTTCTTTTCTTATTAATGCCCTTATGAACGTTATGAAGGATAAGGGGCATGGAAAAAAATGGGATAGACAAAGGGGGGCTATAGATGGCATGCATACTGGCGCTATTTCAGCGATTTTATTTACACTTTTTTCCTTTCTCTCTCTTTCTCTCTCTCCACCTTTCCCTTTTCTTCTTCTTCTTTTTTAATGTATCTCTCTTTTCCCCCTGCTTTTATGCCAAAACCATGAGAAAACCACGAGAGATAGATGGGAAAAGGAGAGAGGTTACATTACATCATTAATATTCTTCATTATCATCCAACACCCACACACACCACCCTACATCGCATGCGCGCGCGTGTTACAATGCGCCTACATGTTATGCCATGCCATACCAGGTCCCCGAGGCTATATGGTATGCATTGCGCCTCGAACTTGTGGGACTCGGGGAGTCGGGGTCTATATCGTGTATGTATATTGACCGCTCAAGTTACATATTCTTTTGTTCTAAAAGAAGCTTAATATAGTTCTAGATAAATCACCTGTGCAAGTAATAGTAGTTGATTTATACTGGGTGTGAGTCTCAAAGATAGTATTTTGAACACTCTCAGGATGGGAGTAGCTTTGCTGTTCGAGATGATGTGAGCTCCTTATCTGCCTTAAGGTCTAGTAAGCGAGTGGGGACTCTGGAGAATGGGTGAAGGCTCCAGTGAAACCCTGTACATCCCTTGATATCGCGTGGGAAAATGTCCGACATCTCGGGAAAAAAGTTGGGAGCATATATCTTCTTCTTCTTTCAAGATCTTGAGGACATTGAAGTTACCTGTCTAGGTTTGCTTGGAACCCAATTCCACCATCATCGCTCGTTTTGCTCATGAATTCATGAATCATGAGAAGAATCAAATCACCCTTTTATCATCTTTCCCCACGACTTCTCCACTTACAGGCTACAGCTCTCTCTGTAGCCCATCTTAGCCTAAAGTGCCCGTGGGGTAATTATGCATGAGATCTGAGAATCAGAACGAGGGCGCGGGATACCCCTCACTTGCTTCCAAGAAGCTTCTCCTAGATTGCGCAACAATTCTTCCCTTTAAAATGATCTGCTCATCATCACCATCATTAATATCTATCATTGAAACCTGGAAAAAAAAGTACTGCTATCTACCCTGAGACCAACCAACCGCTTCCACCATGCCAGACATCCGCAACCCCATCCTCCCGGGTTTCAACCCGGACCCTTCGATCGTCCGCGTCGGCGACGACTACTACATCGCAACCTCGACATTCGAATGGTTTCCCGGCGTGCAGATCCACCACTCCAAGGACCTAGCGAACTGGGAGCTCGTCGTGCGTCCCTTGAACCGCAAAGCCCAGCTCGACATGCGCGGCAACCCGGACAGCTGCGGCGTGTGGGCTCCATGTCTGACGCATGACGGCGACAAGTTCTGGCTCGTGTATACGGATGTCAAGCGTAAGGATGGCTCGTTCAAGGACGCGCCTAATTACATCGTCACCGCTCCGGCCATCGAGGGACCCTGGTCCGACCCTATCTACGTTAATTCGTCCGGCTTCGACCCTTCGCTCTTTCATGACGACGACGGCCGCAAGTGGTTCGCCAATATGCTGTGGGACCACAGACGACGGCCCCTGACTTTCGCTGGCATCGTGCTGCAGGAATTCGACCCGAAGGCGGGTAAACTGGTCGGCCCCAAGAAGAACATATACCAAGGCACCGAGCTGGGACTTGTCGAAGGCCCGCATTTGTACAAGCGCAGTGGGTGGTATTATCTGCTCACTGCCGAAGGCGGCACGGCGTACGAGCACGCCTGCACACTCTCCCGATCTCGGGATATCTGGGGGCCCTACGAGGATCACCCGCAAAAGTACGTCGTCACGTCCAAGGATACGCCCAGCGCCGCACTACAGCGTGCTGGCCACGGCGACATCGTAGATACCCCCGACGGCAGGACGTATATTGTGCATCTCTCTGGTCGGCCCGTCCGTAGTGAGAAAAAGCGATGCGTCTTGGGCCGCGAGACCGCCATCCAAGAGGCATACTGGGCCGAGGATGACTGGCTGTATGTCAAGAACGGGCCTGTCCCGTCCTTACACATCGACGTTCCCGGAACGCGAGACGACGCGCCCTACTGGGCGGAACAACGGTATACGTTCGACAACGGCCAGCCGCTGCACAAGGACTTTCAGTGGCTGCGGACCCCGGAGCCCGAGCGCATATTCACATGTGGCGGTAGCAATGACAGCAACAGACTAACCCTAACGGGCCGGGAAGCCATCGGGTCATGGTTCGAGCAGGCCCTCGTTGCCCGACGCCAAACACACTTCTCCTACGAAGCCGAGACGCTCATCGATTTCCAACCCTCTGACGAGCGCCAATTCGCCGGCCTGACAGCTTACTACTGCCGATACAACTTCTTCTATTTGACCGTGACCGCACACTCTGACGGACAGCGCGAGCTACTCATAATGAGCTCCGAGGCTTCATATCCAGAGGGCAAGCTCCAGCAATCAACCACTCCACTTGAGCCAGTCAAGATCCCGAACGAGGGAAAAGTGAAGTTAGCGCTGCGTATACGCGGCGGTCTCGAGTTGCAATTTTACTACGCCCTTGAGGGCGAGGGTGAGGAGCTTAAAGAGATCGGCCCTGTGTTCGACGCCTCGATTCTTAGCGACGAGTGCGGCGGTCATCAGGCTCATGGCAGCTTCACGGGCGCGTTTGTGGGTATGGCGTGCTCGGATGTGAATGGGACAGAGGCGCAGGCGGGCTTTGAGTATTTTACTTATAGGCCTATTGAGGATCCGAGGGATAGGTATGAGATTTAGTGTTGCTGTTCACTACAAAGCACAACCTCAGAGACTCAAGAGTTAAGAAGATGTTATTGATACAAAAAGAAAGAATTTGTACAGCTGAAGATAAGTGTCAAGGCCTGACACTTGGAGAACTTTTATGATATAATACAATATCTGTATAAACAAATATTTTGAAAAACTTAGAATAATAAAATCAAGAGATTAATGAAAAATGACGTACACTGCTGGACCAGAAAGAAACAGGGGAGGAGGACTAGTTAACTCCAGTCTCTGCTAGTAATTAGTAGCTATATTTATATCTTTCTGATATAAAACTTACAGATATACCATCTGCAACCTCCTCCCCCCTTTTTTTAACATTGCCAAGTTCAGAGCAGACTGAGAGAGACAATTAAACAGCATTTGCTGGGGTTTTCCATATATCTGTTGCTTTTTTTTCTTTTTCTTCTTCAATAGTTTCACACAACAGAAACACACAACATATAAAGTGAACAGTAGGGGCATACACCCTTTATCCTTACTCTAAATTCTCAAGGAGAACTTATCAGCCACTGTCAAGTAGAGTTGATTATTTTCAGTTTCTGCCAAAAGAAAGTCCCCACTAATTAGCCCTGGTTTGTAAAGGGGGCGAGCAAGAGGGAAATCATGATAGTTAAGACTGCAAGGGAGAGAGAAAGATGAATTTCCTTTTTTTAACTCTTGAGCTGAAAATTTAAAAGGTCCCTAGAGATATAAGCAATTCTAATAATCTGCAGATAAGTTCTCATTCAAGATAGCCTGGTGCTTATGACAGCAGCAGCAGAGGTCGTGGTGGTGATAATGACAAATAGGTGGGACTATATTGACAACAGCGGGGAGGTTAGGTTCAGGTCTCAAAGCGGACAGATGTTTGTCTTCCAAGTCTTCGTAGGGCTGTCTCTCGTGGGGTCCATATTTTCGTAGAAACATTGAGCCCCAAGCGCGAAATAACTACACGCGCAATCAAAATGCAGCACGCTCGTGGCTAGATATCCGCCCTGGGAAGCTGGGTCTGAAGTGTGGCGTAGATAAGCAATACCTGGGCTTAGGGGCCCGCCTATCTATCAAAGGAAGGAGCCAGTGAAATCACAAACTTTGACACTGTCATTTTCATCCAAGAGGAAATTATAGCTAGCCAGCCAATGGTCAGTCTCCTTGCACAGTTTCCTTTGGAGTTGGATATATTATTCAATTGCTTCTGCAGCCCCGTGGATTGAACCATTTCAAAGCCCTAGACTTTGTTTGTAATGGGACACTTTCAGACTTTTTTTGTTATCAGTCAGCACCAAGCTGCTGCTGCAAAGAAGTTAGCCAGTCAGTTGTCCTAGGACTAAGCCTCTTGGCTGGGCATAGATACTTGCAGACTTGTGGATAGTCTCCAAGCCGCTTGTAGACTGCATGCTCTATCTGAATACACCCCACCAGCCAACTCTTTCAAGTAGAATGGCATGGAATCAGGCTGGCTTATTGAGGAAATGTGAGGTTGGCTTACGGGGGGGGAGAGGGGTGGGTCAATTTTGTATGACAGAGCTGGGCTGTCTGGTTGCAGTGTCAATACTAGGCTAGATTTGCTTGTTCCTCTGTGATATGGATCTTGCTCTTTCAGAATGGGTTTCAAGTGTGCTATACTGGCTATTGGATAGATGTTTTACAAAGTAGACAAGCCAAGCTAGTATGCCATTTCTCCCCCACATTGCGTGATAGTGAAGGTCCAGCATGCTGGTTGGAGAACTTATTATAGCAAATCATGGCTTGGGATCTGATAGCCACTGCCCAGCTGTAGCAACACTCTGTTGTCACCAACATCGAAGAATATCAGGCTGTGCTTATGATTATACTGGTGCTTCATGACTATTTCTGCAAGGTCAGCAGCCTCCTTTGCATCAATTTGGCAAGCAAATAAGCTAGCTGGGGATGGTGCATCCACTGGAGTTAGCTTGTTACAGAGCTTGGCTCTGTGCAGATACTCATGGACAGAGATTCCAGTTGCAGTGCTGGTGGCACTGTTGAGGAGGAACTGCATGCAGGGGATAGCTTGTAGCTAGTCCTCTAGAACCTCCAGCAATGCGAGGGGGAGGGATTTGAATGAAGAAATATCAGGGGGGTGAGCCCGCCCTGAACACCCCCGCCCCCCCTTCGAGTAGAATGGTAGGGGCTTGAGACAGGGAATCCCATAAACGCAGCAGCTTTACCTACCTACAGGCGGCTACCCAGCTTATCGAGGAATCGTTCGATCGCGTTGGAGGCTCGATACGGAGAATTCTCTGGAATCGAATGTTCGGATAGGCTTACCCCCAATTATATGCCGGGGTGGTCCGGGGGGAGCTTGATGTGAGAGCTTATTGGGTCAAGAACCCATGTTCCCCCACTACACCGTTTAGTACCCTTTCATTCTCATATTATTATTGGTGGATGAGAAATACCGCGAACCTCATTGGTAGAACCAACTCCACTTATCCAAACTTTGATGAACAACAATTTCTTGCCTCTCCCCCGCAGAAGCAATATTAATAAAACCTTCGCTTCGCTCCGGTTGAATGAAGATTCCCTGTATCGACTCGAGCCTCCAACCCGATCGAATGATTCCTCGATAAGCTGGCTGCAAATTGAGCTGCTTCATTTGAACCGAGCTGCTCTCCAGATGATTGATATCGGCACTGTCGAACTCCAATTCGTCCATCCCCAGATAACCACAGAAGATGGCTCAGAAACTGCTCTTCCTCTCACCAATGTCCTTCACGCTTCTACGAGCCGGTGCAACATCCTTGGAAACCCGATTATGGACGAGTACCTGGTCATGCACGGCGGTGAACCTGGCTCAGCGTCGCGTGGATCGATGATGGATACGTAAGGAAACCCTGTTGCGTACTTTGATAGCACTTGTCTGCTTTATGTCCTCAAGTTGGGCAGTGGACGTCTGCTTGGTCCAAATGCCATAAAACCACAGCGCATTGTACAGTTCATGATCAAAGCGGAAAGCGAATCATGCCAAGCTCCTGCAGAAAGCTGATGCAAGCTACTTCTGACTGCACTAAGGAGGCGAAAGTGTGGCTGAAGGAAAGCTATCACGACGAGTGCCACTTTTTTCAAGGCTTTTGGTCTGAGTATCCACAATGATGAAAATTGTGAAGAGGCGAGAGCAATTCTGCGTTCTGAAGCAGCAACGTGATGAAGAAACCAAAAATCAGATATGATCCATGATTCATGAAGGAATCCTGCCTCACTCAATGGCGGAGTATCTCAATCTGCGGGAGATGGGACGGAGAACGGAGAACGGCACCCTAAAACCACGCTTGAGGAGCATGGCATGGCATGAATGCGGTACTGTGAAAAGTGTCCGGTGGTTCCGAGTTTTCTCCCTGATCCATAGGTCGGTTGCTCGGAGTTGAGAAATGAATAATCGGGATGGGTATTGCTCTGGTTGGGTGAAGCGCAAAGGCTAAGATCCATGCGAAAACTCTGGTGTTGCATTTTTCGCAAAGCATGACGTGATTGCTGGACCCCGCTGCGGCCCACCATGACGTCGAGGGTTTGGCACACGGAATGTAAGTGGCCCGGAACATCAATATTCCGTCGAAACCGCAGCCTCGGGGTCAGCGCTAGCCCCAGACAGAGCTAATGCGCCAAGAGCGCCAAGGAACGGGTGCCCTGGCGCCTTGGCAGATCCCACCGTGGGAGTGGAGGTGCGAGTGGAGCCCACTAGTCAGCAGTGGAGAGCAGCAGCCACTGCTAGTCACCACTGCTAGTCACCACTGAAGAGCCGCCTTGCGTGCTCAGCGTGGGGTCCATGCAACCTTCATCTCACCCAACGACACGACGGCATCCTGCATTGTCCACAGCTGGGATGCCTTGGTAAGCCCCCTTGGCGTGGGCAAAATATCAGAAAACTCGACGGATCTAAACCTGCTGCCCAGGGCTGGCTGCATTTCTTCAATCCTCGTCTCGTCGCCTTTTCCTCGTCCTTCTCGGATTCTCTCCCTTTTCTCTTGTTTCCATCGCGTCGCTCTGTGAAGTCGATTCCGTCCGCAAGAGCTCGCACAGGTCGCATTCGATCTGTTTTTCTTTCCGCAACCGTTCTCCTTAATACCTAGACCTCAAATCATGGTGTTTGTTCAGTACCTCAAGAAGATTGGCGGCTGGCTCGCCCCACCTCCGCAAAAGTCCTCCGATGGACGCGATCAGTGGCCGTCGCGAGCGGCCTTCCTCCTTGCCGCCATGGGCGGTTGTGCTGGCCAGGGTAACCTGCTGCGTTACCCATCGGTGGTCTACAACAACTACGGCGCTCAATGGTTCATCCCTTATCTGCTGGCTGTCTTCGTCGTCGCCATTCCCACCCTCATCCTAGAGATTTCAGTCGGCCAGGCATATCGCGGCGGCACCGTCATTGCTTTCAACAACATCCACAGACGACTCAAGGGCGTTGGTATGGGCCCCATCCTAGTCAGCTTCATCGTCACGCAGTACTTCATCGTCAATCTGGCGTGGATCATGAACTATTTCCGCAACTCCTTCATCAGCCCGCTGCCCTGGGAAGGCAGGATTGACGAGTTTTACATGGGCGATGTGGTCAACAATGTTGACCCTATCGTCGGCAGCCTGACTGAAGGCAACGGCGCAGTCGCCAAGTACACTGAGTATCCCGGCATCGGCCTTCTTGGGGAGACTGTGGGCTGGAGTGCTTTCATCTGGTTCCTGGTCTGGGTGTCCATCTTCCGTGGCGTCGGCCTGACTGGTCGCGTCGTCTACTGGACAATGGGCCTGCCAATCGTCACTACCATCATTTTCGTCGGTCGTGCTTGCTCCCTTGACAACGCCGGTCGGGGCGTCAAGCTCTTCTGGGGCACTTGGAGAGGCAGTCAGCTAGCCTCGGGAACGGTTTGGCAAACTGCTGTTGGACAAGTCTTCTTTTCTACCGGCATTGGCTTTGGCTATTTCACTTCCTATGCATCCTATAACGCAAAACATTCTAATGCGGTTATGGATGCATTTCTTATTTGTGGCAGCAATGTCCTTTTTGAGAATTTTGCTGCATTTGCTGTGTTTGGCGTTGTGGGTTATCTTAACAAAATGCCCCAGGATGGTGAGAGACTGGGTGCCTTTGTCGTAGGCTTCCTTACACTCCCCGAGGCTGTGCTTCACATGCCCGGCTCCAATTTCTGGGCCGTCCTCTTGTTTTTCACCCTCGTGGTCCTGGGTTTCAGTTCAGCCTTCGTGATGCTCGATGCAGTTGTTACCCTGGCCGTCGATTCAGGTCTCAAATTCTCCCGCCCCGTCATTGTTACTACTCTTACCCTGATTTCATTCCTCATGTGTCTGCCCTATTGCACAGAATTTGGGTTTTATCTTCTTGATGGGATTGACCGATGGATCAATAATGTTGCCCTGATTTTTGTTGTGTGGTCTGAGATCACAAGCTCAACTGTCGTTTATCGCTGGAACGATGTCGTGGGCCAAACGGGGATGCCTGCCTTTATAATCTACAATGCGGGGTACTTTGGAGGACAAATCGTCGGTGTCGCCGTCGCACATGGCACTGAACTTCCCGCCGCTGGCGCTGGCGCCGGTTTCGGCTTATATATCGTGTGCACCATTGCCTCCGTCCTCATCGCATCGAACCCACAATCTGAAGCTCCCAGATTTTGGAAGCGCAACACCTTCCTCAGCAGATTTTGGTATCTGGCGTTATACTCGGTAAGATAACCTCATTGGTCGAACCCCCCTGTGTCAACAAATTAAACTAACCACTGTCTTCATGTAACAGGGCAATCAGTTGAGACGTGACCTCAATGTCATTGTCGGTGGAGGCAAAAACTGGAGCATCCCCTCGTTCTGGCCTGTTCTGCTCCGATACGCCAGCGCCCCAATCCTAGCAATCATCTTAAGCTTCGCGTACCCTGAGTTCCACACGCTGCGATATGACCCTCTCATGATAACAGGGTTTATCGTCTCTAATTTATGCCTGCTCCTGATTCTACTTGGCTTCATCATGCCGAGGTACTACGACATCTTCATCCCTCCACATCGTCGAAGCGAGGGGACCGAACCAACTGTCACCAATGAGCTCAAGTTGCAGTATGATGATGTAGTTCCAGCAGACCTCGAGCTTAACATGGCTGATGATAGTGGTGAGAATGGCCTCTCACAGACATCCTCTGGAAGGAAAAAGTCGGAAGAAGTCAAGCTATGAACAGGAATGGTGTTTATACACCGATCTAATTCTGGTGTTCTCGCACATAAGTCGAGGTTCAGGAAGTAGGAACTTATTTCCTTTGTTTCTTTTTTTCTTTCTTTCTTTTTTCTTTTCTCTTTTCTCATTTCTCTTTTTTTTTGGGGGGGCGGGGTTCCGATCAATGTACTCAGTACCCGGTTGAATTAGTAGTAGTGATCGAAGCATCAGGCGGTCCCGAAAGGGTTCCAGAACATTCCCGCCCGTACATGCCCAAAAGATCAGCTTTTTCTACTTTTTCTACTTTGTCTCTCTATACCTAGGAGACAGTGCCAAGCAATGACCTATACAGGAATTCTGTCGGAATTACTCCGTACTAACACTCAATTTACAGTTATTGACCGTCAAATATTGGAGAACATTCTGTCAGAGATTACATGCACTCTTGACTATAAACTTCTTAATAATATTTTCCAATGGCTAACAGTCAGTAATACAATAAGGGCCTGCTTAATAGCTAAGCCTATTCTCATTACTTCTTATTCCTTTTATAGGGATGAGAGTTTGAACAAGATAGCACAATATTAAAAAGTTAAGATTACACCACATGATGAGATAGACCCAATCAGGCCTAGTCTAGCCAACTCTATCTTTAGTACATCGCATCATTGCCTAAAATAGATTAGCGTTGTACGCAAGCGTGACGGAAGCGTGGAACAATTACTCTGTGCAGATACAGATACATCTGAGATACTCTGTTACTCCAGCTTCAACTTCTGTCACTTGTTTATGCTACAGTATACTTAATGACCTGCCCATTCTTTCTTCCTTTCTCCTCTGAGTCTACTCTATCTCCATCCCGTCAATCAAAGACGACAGCCAGCCTATCGACACGAAGCCAGCATCATTGACGCTCTCCCTCCCTGGCTTTCAACCTCAAATCACCCGTCGAACGACTGATACCAACCACGATGCGGACGCTATCAACACTCCCGCTACTCCTCCTCTCCGCCCAAGCCATAGCCATATCCTCCGAAGACCCCAACCTATCAATAATTACAAACTCACCCGCCGTCGAAGCGTCATCGCCAACTCCCTCTCCATCCTCACCCCACTCACTACCATCAACAACATACTCCTTCTCCAAGCCCCCTCCTCCTCCTCCTCCTCCTCCCAACAATCTCAAGCAGCGAGAAATCATCAACGGGCCCGCCGCGGCCCAGCCGCATCCACAACCCACACAAGTCTCGCCCGTCATGACCGTAACGCTAGGCGAAGCGCAGCTTATATTCACGCAGACATTTGCCAAGGTACCGGATCAATGGCCGTCGCCGTCGAAGGGGTCGATTGGGCTAGGCACGTTGAAGGGTGAGGTCGGAGTTAGAGTCACGAAGACGGTGGATAAGCGAGGCAGTGAAGAGACTGGATCGCCAGCGGCAGAGGCAGAGGTAGAGGGGTTGTTGATGTTGGCTACAAAGTCAAGGTGTCGGACGCTGCAATGTCGGAAGCAGCTGGAGCAGGCTGTTAAGGGCTCGTCGTAGGGTCCCGTTTTATCTCCGTCCCGTCTTCGATTCATCTTCGATTCATCTTCGATTCATCTTCGATTCATCTACCCCCGTTATTAATGTGTATATACGACTCTTTTTTACGTTCTTGACCTTTTTTTTTTGGCAGTTTGTGCTGGTATATCTCTTTTTTCCGCATCTTGGGATCTTTTTTTTTTTTGCTTCATTCTTGGGATCTTTTCTGTTGGCTCATCTAGATTTCATTTTTGTCTTCTTTTTTTTGCTCTGGTCACTTTTTTTTGACACCTGATGGATAGTCTTCTGGCTATTTTCCTTCCCTTTTTTTCCCCTCGTTGTATGTATAATTATTCCACCTCCTCGCGCACGTTTCTTCGAATAGACTTCGAGCTTGAGGCTTTCATTTTACACGCAGACCTTTTATTCGTGCAAGATTTGCTTGAAGACTGACAGGTAGAAGAATCTCTAGCTGGCCGAGTAAGCAAGTAAAATGATATCTTCATTATTCTGGTCGTACTTAAGCGCCTGAACATATTTTTACTATGTAGGCAAGGCACATTCCACGCTAAGAGGCTAGTATCGACATTCACCATCCAACTCTCACTACAAGAAACGATATACATAGCTCACGAATATCCATCAGAAAAAGAAAAGCATACCCCTACCTTGAACAAGAATAGTTAACCGAAGCAGCCAAAACCAAAAAAAAAAAAAGGCAGACCAAAGGGACCTCAGCTGCACGCCGAGGCACACACGCCATGCGCCCCAAATTACGAGATCCCGTCACACCTGTGTCGTCGATATAATTTCCAGCTCAGCCGTACATTCATTCATTCATCCATTCTACTTGCTTGCGCATTTTCTATGCGCGCTATCTACAGCGCCATCATCCAAACTCTAGACATGAAATATACCTTTTTTTTTCCCTTTTATTCCCCGCCCCTAATTTAAGGTTTCAACATCCATACTTCCTTTGTCCGTTTGCGGCCGCCCCCTCTTGTTCCTCATCTCCAAGAGAGTATAAGGGGGGAAAATTCTTAAATCAATGTTTCAGAGGATGGGGCGCAGGTATGTCCCTGTGTGTTGAACATCTCCTCCTTTTCTTCTCTCATTTGTCTCTATGGTATAGGTTCTATTTGATAGTGCGAACCCAGTGGGCAGGCGCTCTGATATACAGTACCATCATACTACACCTCAGGCCCCGAGCCTGCATCCATTAATTGCAGGCGATATATACAACGCTTCCGAGCGCGAATAACCCGGAACCAGACCAAGAGAAAAACCAATTCTATCAAAAATCAAATCCCCCATTCGAATACGACCCTCCCGTCGCAAAGAACACACACACACACACACACACACACACACACACACAAAAACTCATCCCCCTCCCCCAACAATGAATCACGCGCCGAACCTCCAACCTCCGCGCTCCGGAGATATAAAGCCCATCCACTACACGCCTCCCGCGTCAGTCGCGCGCGAAATCGCGCTGATGTTTGGATTCATTGGGCTGTGCGTGTTGACGATGGTGGTGTATTGGCTTTTCTGGCAGGGTAAGCTTCTTTCTTTTTTTTCCCCCCCTTGTTGTCGTTGTATTGGCGTGTCATGTCATGGAGTGTAAGAATGGGGGATTGGGGGGGTGGAAGGGGGGAGGGAAGAGGCATATCATTGAAATAGCCCTCCGCTCCCTCGCCCACTCCCCTTTTAAAGAATAACAACAAACCCATTTACAAGTCTCTCTAACACACCTACTTTTCTATCCTCAGCAAACCAACGCCGCAACGCAATCAAAGAAACCTCCCGTCTCGAAGCCTTCAACGCGCGTATTCGCGAGTCCGAAAAACAAGCCGCCCAAGCCCAAGCCCAAGCCAAGCTAGCTACTAGATCCAAAACTCGCAGCGGAAGCGGTGATAGTAGCGAGGATGTATTTGTGCATGATGAGGTGAATGTAGAGTTGGTGGTGGCGGGGAGCAGGAGTAGTAGTACTACTACGACTACTACTGCGCAAAGTTCCCCGAGGAGAGGGGGGAGGAATGGGACGAGCACGGCTGTGGTGGGGGATATGTATGGGCTTGCGGAGATGGAGAGGGAGTTGATTGTTTGATTTGCATATATTGCTCTTTGGAGATAGGGGCTATGCATCTGTGTTTTTTTTTTAGGGGGGTGGGGGGGGGGGATTGGTCCTGGCTTTCGCGCGCCGTCATCTACCGTCTGAATTTACGTGTGCGTGTGCGTGGTGCCGGGGAGGGGTGGTGAGTGAGTAATTCTGATGCGGGAATTGGGGGCTATTTCCTTTTTATACCACTGTGGTTGTTGGGGGGCGTCTTTTTGGTTTATATATATTCCCCCTTTTTCCCTTTTTTGTCTTTTTTTGAGATACCATATTTGGGATGGGGAGGGGTCTGGGGGTTTGATTTACACGCAATATGAGGAAATGTCGTTTCTTTTCTTTTGTCCTTTTATCATGAAGACTATGGATATGATAAATGTTGTTGAATAAATTCATTTTCTGCATACATTATAAGATCTATGGTTTGCTTGGACAAATTTCGTCCCCAAAATCCATAACTCCAGTAATCATATATTAGGCGGAGCAGATACGCCCAACATATGCTATCTAAAATGAACCCTTTATATCGCACTTCTATCCAAGCTATACATATCACATCCATCCCAAAAAGAAAATACCACATAAGAAACAAGAAATAAAGGGGGGAAAAGGTATATCAACAAACGGCCTCTCCAAACCCACCACCCCACCGAACCGGCCCAATAACAACAACCAACACCGCCAACGCAGCGCCCACACTCACAGTCCCATACCTATACGCATGTCCGAGGCGTAAACTACTAACTTCCGCGACCCAGGTACTCACCGTCGTCAAAGCGCCGCAGAACCCATCCATCACGCCACGCAGGACCTGGCAGCCCGTCAACTGCGCAATACTCACGACTCCTCCTCCTCCTCCTACCGCCGAAGGCGAGCCGAGCAGGACTTTTGTCGTCGAATGTTGCAGATCAAAACACATGCCCAACACCGCTGTGCCGAGCATATTCGCGACAAAAGTTCCGAGCGGGAACTTCGGGACGCGCGCGTTGAGCAGCAGCGAGACGTAGAACCTCGTTAAACAGCCCAGGGGCGCGAAGACGAGCGCAAATACCGCGCGCCCGCGCCATGTTTCGCCCACACCTTTGTGGCGATCAGGTGGCCAGATCGCGAGAAAGATGGCGCCGAGCCAGCATCCCACTGCCAGCACAACGATGGCCCGGTCGAGGATTTTGCGCATGAAGTGGAAGGGGAGGGTCGGTGTGTAAGGATCGCAGAAGAGCGCGAGATGGGCGCCGAAGTGGAGGGCTGACATGCTTAGCGAGACGGTGATGAGGATCACTGCCAGAACGGCCATGAAGGAGTATCCGCCATTTCGTGGAGTGGCGGCCTGATGTAGTGGGTTTGGGTATGGGAGATCGTTGGATAGCGCGAGAAAGACGTCGAGGATGAAGGTGGAGAAGGAGGTGAAGGAGCCGCAGAAGCCCGTGGTTAGGCCGATGTAGAGCGGAATGGTCTTTTTTATGGCTTTGTGCGCCGCGTGGCTTTGGTCCTTGTGTACTGTAGGTGGTGATGATAACGAGGGGCCGTTTTCCGGCTTGTTACTGGCACTGGCCTGGCCATGCACGCTCCATTCCTGCTGGAACAAATTCCTATCCTCAGATAGGAATCCCATAACAAAACATCCTGCGACATTCGCCCAGAGCACACTCATCGTGACCGGTGTGCCAGGATATACCGTCAGCGCCTGCATGCCGAGTCTGGCCAGGGCGCCCAGGATGGAGAAAAAGACCAGATAAGCGACGATATACACCTGCGTGGCGAGCGCGGATAGGGGCTTCTCGCCCTGTGCGAGCGCTACTTCGTGGTGTGAAGGCACGGACGAGACGCGCGACTCTGCGCTCTCTAGAGCTGTCCATTCGGGACGGAGGTGAGATGGGTCGTGCTGGACGGGCGGCGGGACTGCCACTTCAGAGAGCACGGATGTGAGTTCCTGGCCGCCTTCGTACACATCCTCGCTCTCTCCTTCTTCTCCTTCTTCTCCTTCTTCGTCTTCTTCTCCTCCTTCTTCGCGGAGCAGGTATTCTTCGCGACGACGGCCTTGTTCTTCGTCATTTTGTGCTGGACGTGGAACAGCGAGCTCTGTGAGCGGGGCGAGGGCGCCTTCTTCTTGCTTGCGGGCGTCTTCGAGAGCGCCGGATTGTGCTTGCTCTAGTGTTTGAGCGGGTGGATGGTGTTGTTGGGCCTCGAGATCAGGTTGGCGCTGTGGGGAATTCTTCTCGTCCATGTTGCGCACACACGATGTAAAATGTTTGCCTCGGCTTGGAAGCAGAGGACACACACAGCTTGCTACTTAGTATGTATTGTGTTTCAAAAGAATGCCCACGACACAATCTAAGCGGGGTAAGCAGCTCATTCGATTTCAATTAAGGGGGCCCACGTTCGAGATAGATCTGCTCAAGGTAGGTTCCGTAGTATTATCATTGTCGCCATCGACTCCAGCTGGACCAAAAAGTGTGCATAATACGTCCAGAGCTCATCGTACTGACGGACAAGCCCTCTATATTGATTGGCAGAAAGTTATCCAAGGCAACATATCATTTCTTACGATTCAGTTGCGCAAGCCAGGGTTAGCAACGACGGGTTGATTGATAGGTAGATGAATGATAAATGAATGGTGATTGTAGATGATGCCGGCGGCGTCGGAGAAATTCTTTCCCAAACTTACTAAGCTAGCGTAAACCTAGTACATAGTATATTACATACACACAGTTACATACAATACCGCCGATAAGATAAGATCAGCCCCATAATTCTCCCCGCTTCCTCTCCATACACAACATCAACATCTACATCTACATCTACATCATACTTCCTACCTCCTACCTCCTACTCCGCTATCAACATATCAACATCAACGTCAACAACTCTTCATACTCTCTCTCATTATTTTGCTCTCACATATAGCACACCATGGCTGCCTCCCTCCCGCCAAACGTGCACATCTCCACGCATCCCTGTCTGCGCGCAAAGCTCTCACAGCTGCGCTCCGCAAGCACAAGCTCCAAGGAGACAAACGCTCTAGTCCACGACATCACGCTAATCTTGGGGTGCGAGGCACTGGCGAAGAATGTGGAGGTTAGCAAGTCGGGAACAGTACGTAATTTCCATACATCCGCCCACAACAATACAGCTATTCATAGCAGGGTGTGCAAGCATCTAGATGGTTATCTTGGAAAAAGAAAGCTGACATTGTAAAAAATAAAACCACAGGACAAAACGCCTCTAGGCTACGAATACTCCATAGAAACCCTCTCGCCCTCGAAAATCTCCTTGATTCCCATTCTCAGATCTGGTCTGGGCATGATCCAAGGTACTCCTTCCCCCCAATATCCCCCTCCCCCGAAAAAGCTAACCTCAAACCCTGCCCGACCAAAGCAACGCAAGCACTCCTCCCCACCTCCGTCCCCGTCCATCATCTAGGCCTATTCCGCGAACCCACCACCCTCCAACCCGTAGAATACTACAACAACCTCCCCTCCCCCTCGCCGTCCGCTTCCACCCCATCTTCCACAAAACCATCCACGCTCGCCATCCTGCTCGACCCTATAATCGCGACCGGCGGCACCGCTGCCGCCGCCATCCAGACGCTGCGAGAATGGGGGGTGGAGAAGGTGCTTATGATCAGTGTGTTGGGGAGTGTGGAGGGCGTGAGGCGCGCGGCTGAGGAGTGGGGGGAAGGGGTGGAGATTTGGATTGGCGCTGTGGATGAGGGCGGCTTGGATGGGAAGGGCATGATTGTGCCTGGTCTGGGGGATGTTGGGGATAGATTGTTTTTGGCGGCTGGGAAGTAAGCCTTACAGTAGTACTACTAGAGAGGGCTGTGGAGGAGAACCCCCCTCTCCCCTCTCCCCTTGGGGACGGTGAGGGATGGGGGAAGAAGTGGCAGTGGAATGGTTTCGTATGCATGTTTGGCACGTCTTTTTTTTTTCTTGCGAATTATGTGAGCGAGTTTTGCTTTTTTCTTCCTTTCTGGGATTTTTAGTTTTATACTGCATTCCAAACGAAGATAGTTTAATTGATATACCATGGCATCACTTGTTCATGATTTTTCAACAGATCCCATCTCTGTATTGAATGAACCCACACAGAATCCGTCAGCCTCATGTTAGGAGTTGGGACCGTAGCTTGGGAGAACATACGATATATGCTAACTCCACAACTCGACCCGTATATACTCCATCCATTACATCCAGACAATGCCGCTGAGCATACGGCAGCACGAGACACGTAGCTGTAACAGGGACAAACCAACCCCTTAAATTCAAAATGCAGCATCTCTACGCTACGCCCCCGAAGCTTCTACAACTACTTCAAGTCAGCAAACGAAACAAGAAAAAGGAAAAAAAAAATACGTGGCCCATCCAATGGAGTTTTCCAACGGTACATATATTGCTTTTCTCAATCTGCTGCTTATAGTACATCCATGTTTGAAAGAAAATATCCAAAAAAAAAAAGGGGCAAAAAGAAAAAAGGACACGCAAAATCCAAAAAAAACAATGCGAGAGGAAAAACGTATAAGATAATAATAAGTTAAATAAGCGGGGATAAGATGGTATGAGATAGGGGGAAAGAAATCGAGCAGATCACTGAAACGCGCGATAGAAGAAAAAAAAACAAAGGGGACTATAAATAAGGGGATATTAAATAGGCCAATGGCAAGGCAAAAAAGAAAAGGTATTAACAAGAATGACAATCTGAGAGAGGAGACTAATAACGCGTAAGAGAAAAAAAATGCAGGCAAAAAAGAAGTAACAGGGAAATCACAGGCATAACATAACTCGAACGCATAATAGATAATCAAGGAAAGTAGGAATGAACCAAGACAAATTCTAATAGATGAAAAAAAGGAGGCAAGGAGAGACAAGGAAAAATAAACGAGTGTGGGTGAGTTGGGTAAATAAATAAGGAAAGTATAGAAATAAGTAAAAAAGACGGGCTTGAACTGACGGGCAAGAAAGCATAATCAACAGCAAAACAAAAACAGTCGAGAGATGAACGTGCCGAACAACCTCGAGCCAGGTATCAATAAAAGGGTAAAAGACAACGAATCGAACGCTGAGAAGCAAAAGTTGACGCCCCGAAAGTAGACAGTAGGGTGTATCAGCAAAATCACCAAACACTAAGGATTAGGAGGCGGAGGATTAAAAATGATGGAAGAAGAAAGAGAGAAAAAAACAGCAGGCGGAACGGACACGCAGGACCAGCCGGTGTAAAGATGGTGCCAAACAGCCCCATCAACGCAACAAAAGCAACCAGACCGGACTCCTGTGTGCTCTTCTCACAAAAAACGAGAAACGAATAAAGAATATATGCAACGCGAAGTCAAAAAACCAGGAAGCAACGAGTGATGAAAAGCCCGCTAAAAATGAGCAAGGGGTGAAGTGAGCAATAGAGATGCAGCAGTGAGACATGCTTGGAAATCTCCGAAAAAGTGCACCCTGCCGCCCTCCGTTTTGCCCGCCTTTGCCTGAACCTTTTCCCACAATCCTGTATTCCCAATGATTCCAAAGTAGACGAGGAGATGTTAACGAGAGTAAGAAACAATAAAATAAGCAAGACGGCAGAAAACAAGCAACTATTAGACTCCAGAATGCAGCAAAAGAAGTTGGAAATATTTGTCTCCGGAACCGATTAACGCCGTGTCAGTACTACCTGAAACGACAAGGAGACGAGATAAAGAGACGATTAAAGTGGTATATAATATGCCAAAGAAACGAGCGGAAGAAAAGTAGGGCTGAAATTGAGCGAATATCGGGTGCGATCGGTTAGTATGCGGTGCCAACGCTGGCAAGACCCTTCGTCGGCATGGGCTCCAAAACAGGCTCAGCGGTTGTCATCATGGCGTCTTCGTAACCAACCAGTGCTTGAGAGTGGAGTTTGAAAGCCTCGCCCATCAGTTTAGTGATGCTGAAATTCAGTTAGCACAGTACAAGCCAAACACAGAAAGAGTCTGAACTTACCCCCAAACCACAACACCGTCCAGGATACCTCCCCAAACATGAGCAACAGTCGAGCTCAGCTTGGAGCCGTACGCATCGAGAGCGTCATCGTCAAAGAGGTTCCGAACCTTGTTGTAGAGGCCCATCTCAGCTTCCGTGGCCTCTTGGTCGTCATGTTCCAGGCGATAGAGCCAGAGGCTGAGGATGACCATCAAATCCAGTCCGCAGAGCGGGTGCTCTACGCTCCAATTCGTGGCCGATGCTTTGGCAACCCAGTTGATGCCTTGAAGGGCAGCTATTTCAATGCACTCAAAGCATTGCTGGATGACCCTGTTCATCTCATCGGAACGTTCGATCTTCTCACGAGCGACAGTCATAGCAGCAGCAACTTCGTACGACGAGTGGTATCGAAGCGCTTCTTGGACAGACTTGAGATCCACTTGGAGCCGGGCGCGAGTATTGCGATAGACAGCCATTGAGTTGAAAATCAATGGATGACCCTTTTGAGGCGATTGGAGTGGAGGAAGAATGGTCTCTGGTTCGCAGACTTCCAACGAGTTCTCCCATGTTTCGAGAGCGAGGCGCAACTTGTACTCAGTAACGACATCCTGAAGAGCCTGGATGGCGCGCTTCTGATACCAAACTTCGAGGAAGAGGGCATTGATCATTACCCGCGTGGCGAATGCGCTGTATCTTAGCGGGTCCCCACGGAACAGGCTGTCGTGGGCTTCTCTAACGGTGACAACGGTTGAGGCAGCGAGGCTCCGACGCCAGGATTCTTCGCTGGTAATCTGCATATTCCACAACGTTTCCGAAGAGGGAAGTTCCAAGGTGTCGAACTCGTTGAAGCTCATTGCTGGGGTGTGGTTGAAAGTCAGCGTCAACAGGCCGAAGAAGATGTACACGGCGTAGTAAGTGCGTCGACAGCCTTCGTCCTCAATCCACTCCTCACGAGTTGGCAGCGAGCCTTCCCTAGCATCAGAGCGAACCTTGAGTTGATAACGACTGCCAGTCACCATCTATTAAATTGTTAGCGTCCTGCAGGTAGTAAAAAAGGATGAGAAAAAGGCAACTTACGTTGGCAAGCAAACTCTTGATCGAACAGGTCCATTCTAGACCCTTTGGATCACCACTCCAGCTTTCGAAGATCATATTCAACAGCGTGCTCTGCATGGCCCAGAGGGGAGACTTTCGCGAATCAAAGTTATCCTTGTGCTGAAGGAACTGGTTGACGAGCACCTTGGAGCCGATATGTAACATAAACGCGTGCTCCCGCTCAAAGGTGTAAAGTGCACCAATGGATAGCACAGCTAGAAGCAGTGGCGGCGATGCATGCTCTGGCGCGAATGTGTCTTGATGGAGGAATGGCAAGTGGTGATGATATAGATCGAAATAAGTTTTCAGATATCGGTTCAACGCCGCAGCGGATGGGAGCTGGAAGCTCTCTGGAAGACAGCCTAAACCGTCACTGCTCCTGACTCGCTCAGTGATTCTATCCCGCTCCGCATCATTAGCAATTCGAGGCATCCTCGGCGCAGCTACTGACTGGCTCGGGCCGGGAGATCTGCGATAGTTAACGGGTGACACAGGGCCAGTCATGGATGCATACGGAGAAAGTGCATGTGGAGTCGAGTTGCCAGACACTGGGAGCGAATTGACTAGGGAATGCAATCCTGGAGTCAATCTATCCGAAACCATGCTATCGCGCTCTATGGCCGCTGCAAGCTGGGAATGATGGGTATGGGCGGAACCTGAGCTGACAAAGGGGGTTCTCACGACACCGGATCCCTGAGAGGTCAGACTAGACGAATGTGACTTGACATCCGCAGAGCCCATGAACGTGTCCCATGGCATCTGCGGGAGCGTGGCGTTGCCCGACAGGTAGCTTACAGAAGGTTCCAGAATCACTCCACGATCGGGCGAGTAAGACGATTCGGGGCCGTCTCTTCCATGATTTTGGGAGGTGACTGCGGCGGCTGCCTTGTGTTGGAAATCTGTCATCAACATCGCTGCAGTTTCAAGATCAACCATACCGTCACTGCTTGCCTCAATCTGTTCCAACGCAGCAGGATCTATCGTGATGGACGGCTTTGTAGGCGCGGCAGAAGAAGCGGGAGTAGCAGCGGCGGTAGCAGTTTTCGAGTTTGCATTAGCATTATTAGCTGCCTTTTGACCACCACGCCTGCGACCTTCTGTGACTAGCGGTATGCCTCCATCCTTTGCGTGAACTGTGCGGTCGTGTCGAAGAAGTAGATCTCGTCGGACAAACGTGCTCCGACATTTTAGACATTTGAACGGTCGTTCCTTTGTATCTAGAGCGCAAAAGAACAATGTCAGCAACTATTTGATTCCAATGCCACAATGTTCACGATACTCCCGTAAGGATAGAAAATAAAAATAGAACCCAAGAACAAAGAATGTTTCTTTAGGGGGGCAAGTTTAACCCCCACGAAATGTGACAAAAGCCACCTCATGCATATCACGAATTGGGGGCTTCCAAATGCGCCAAAAAAAAAAATCAACCCAAAAAAAAGGAGAAGGTGAAACGGAGGGAGATAAACAAAATCCACATACGTGAGCGTTCGTGTCTGCTGCGATGTTCACTCCGGCTGAAGGCCCTATTACAGAACTGGCACTTGTATTTCTTCTCTGGGGCGGATGCAGCCTTCTTCGCCGGCGGATTACTCGAAGTGGCAGGAGCCATGTGTGCAATATTTGTGTGCTTTCTTGTCCTTCACAGTGTACGCGTCTGTGACGAAGGTAGAAGAGATGATGTGAACGGGGCGGGGGCGCAGTCTTAGCAACGACTCGACGAAGAGGGGCGAGCGAAGTGTATCGACCGTGCTGCACTGTCACACTGTGTCTGGAGGCGGGATTGCGATGGAAAGGATGGCGTTTGCAGGCTAATCATTCCTTGAGGCGGGGCAGAAACGCGCAAATCAAGAATATCGATAGGGGGATGTATCAATGGAGGGCGCGGGGATGCTTGTAAATAAAGAATAAATAATATGGTAAAAAAAGGGTCCAGCCGCAGGCGGATTGATGGAAGTTCAGAAAAAAAAAAACTAAACGGATGTTTTGTTCAGACGGTGTTGAGATCGAAAGAACAATAATATAGTATGGTGAACTGTTTGGGTGGAAAGGGGGGAGAATGACACCGCAAAGGACAGAATATGATGATTAAGATCAATAAGACGCTGAAGGGGGAGGAGGATGATGAGATGATGTTGAATAATGGCGATGGACGGATGGGTGACGATGGAGAGAAAGTGAGGAGAGACCAGAGAGAGGGGAAATGAGGAGGAGAAGAGGGAGAAAATGGTAAAAAATTATGGGAAGTGGGAGACAGCGAGGGAACAACAGCCTGCTGTTTTGGGATGGGGCAGGGCGTGGAAATTCGTGGCCGAAAGGGATTTGGTGGGCGCGGCGAGGAGGGGGAAGCTGAGGGGTGTGGAACACAGGCCAGCTGGGCGCGCAGGAAAGCTGGAAAAGGGAAGAAAAGAAGGGGGGGGCAGGTGGCATTGTTGTCTTGGATGTGACCACGCACCCTGCTGCACCTAAACCCACGGCCCACCCTCTGTCGTCGGCCCCTCCACACGCTCGCATCCCGGTCCCTGCTGGTAATTATCATCCAATTCTTTACTAGGGCCTGCCATGTGCGTACTGCTGGTAAATACCGTTAGCCCGCGCGATACGGCTGTTGGAGGACGCGCTAGGCTAGCCCACTGCCGGGATGGATCAGTCAGCTGTTTCGTTTAGGTCGGAGGGAGTTGTAGTGGGGGTGTTATTGTCGAGACAACTGGACTTGGGAGGGGAAAAAGGCTGGGTGTGTGTGGCCTGTAGCAGTCAGCCACAAGACCTCCCCATGACTGTACCTGGGTGCATTCTGCTGATGCCCAGGTCACCGGCCTGCGTGCTAAATGCCACTCACAGGCCAGACCCATACGCTCCACTTGCCGACCTATCGGGGTGCGGGGATGGCCCAGGGAAGAGAAAAGACACGTAACTTATTTAGCTCTTTCTGCTCGGTACGGTACGGAGTACAGAGTACCCAGAGTTAAGAAATTGGTTACGCACGCGTCTCATTGGCCACAGGTTTCCCTTTTCTGCCCCTCTAGACCCCTCAACCCCTCCATACACAGCACTCCCTTACGCGGTGATTTCATTATTACTGTAAATTATCGCCCTTCTTGCCCAGGATGGCCCCGGCAGCAACGCCAATAGGAATTCTCAGATCTGCAGCAAATAATTTTCACAATTCAAGCAGGCACATACTACTCACATGCATGCAAGACGCGAGGCCGTTTGCTAGTCTTTGTTCCTTTCACCAAGCATGAAAAAGAAAAGATAATTTTTATAATTTTTTTTCCTTCCAGTGTGATTCCTTGCTTTTCTTTGCATCAGTGGTGGGGGGAAAGAAATAACCAACATTTCAAGAAAACATCTCCCAGCCCCTCCAAAAGCCATATCCTCTTCCCCGCCAATAATAAAAGCGGCCAAAATTACTAGTCAGTCACAGAATAAAGGAGACGCGGTTCCGGATTGACCCGTCGAAGATTACATATACTTTCCGTTAGTACAGTATATACCTAGGTACATACATACCGCCAAACAGAACCCCAGTGGAGATGTACCCACAAACACCAACGAAACGAACCTGGCTGGGCCCTCTTTCTTCCCAGCAACCATCCGCCAGGTCCCTCACGAATCACGATCCTTGGAACATCGTGGCAGACAGGCAGCATTGAGGAGATGATCTGAGAAATGTCAGAAGAGAAAACTGCATCAATAAACAGCGTTTATCCAGTTAAACCCACGCGCCAAACATCTTCTGTGGCTCAGACTTTATATATAGATTATTTCCAATGCCCAATTGACAAGTGAACAGCAACAGGAACAGCATCACAGCATCCTTCGTCGATGTGGCACGCTGAAAGCTGGGCCTCCCAAGCCCAAAGCCTAAAAGCAAACGCGGCAGGGCAACAGTGGGTTCGGCTCGTCCCCCTCCGCAATCAAGCCCAAATCTCAACTCCGTTTCTTTCTCTTTTCGTTCGTATTGAACGCTTACAGGCATAAAAGGGCCCCTCAATGGGTGCGCGCTGCTTACCTTGCATAGGGGGGGGAACCTTAAGGCTTATGCAGCCCAAAATGGGCTGTAGTTAACCCTGGCTTTAAAGGAAAATCAAGCGTGCATCATGCACTGCGCCGAAGAACAGGGCGTAAGCGAGGACGCACACAAAAAAATATATATTATTTGCAGCACGAAATTTCCCTCGCGATCGCAAAATCCAAGGACAAGCGAAGCGTGTCTTTCATGGAAAGTTCGGGATCAATTCGTATTTTGCGGGAAGCAGCATCACAGCCTCATCAAGGAGAAAGGACGCACGCACACATATAAAAAAAAGCACCCCTCAATAATAATGAACTGCGGAAAATCTGCTCACTGAGGGACAGTCGACGTGGGCTCTCTGCAAAACCTCTTTAGGCATCGTCGTGTGCACATCTTCGGCACACAATTGGCCCACATCAACAGCCTCACATTTGACGTTAAACCTGCATATCTGCGTCCGCATTATTAAAATGCATTTTCTCGAGCCTAAAGGGTCCCCGCTACTGTTCGCTGCCCCTCATCTATATTAACTCTCCACCATCTGATTCGGACGATGCGAAATGTCCAACTTTGCCGTTCGGCAAGAGCCCGACGACTTTCGACAAACTACCAACCAACCCGCTCAACAACAGCCTTGGTCGTCCACTACGCCTATCGGATCAATGCCTCAACGCCGGCTCGCGCAGCACTAAACTCTACAAGGTATTGAACCGAAAACGCAGGAATTTCTACGGGCACCGAAATAATCTAGATCGACTCCCTCAATGAGTTGCCCCTCGGCAGAAATAGACGAACCAACACGGTCAGGCTGGTTTACACCGGAGGGCCCTCACCGCCTTGAGGGGATCAACTGTTCTAACAATCGATGGTATGAAGATGGAGTTCATAAGTTTGCTTGGGGCGACCCACATAGTTACCAGACGGGATCGTTGTTGATATGCGGAGAGGTATATATCTTCACCGCCTGGATATTCAGGAACCAAAACTTTCTCAGGCGGTATTTTTTGGATAGATCGTTTGTGAGCAGTCTTGTCACTTTGTGGGGGAAACACGATCTGCTCTCGATATGTTGGGCATGCTTCCCGCGCTCGCGCCTCGACCATGGATCTATTGATGGGAAGAAAGTTCAAGAACGTTTTCTATTATTCTCACGAACCATTGTCCCTGCCGCCATGAACTGCAACAAGCCTTTATCCAATTGACCAAACACCCTAAGGAACTGCAATTTAGCCTACACGCGCGGCGCTCCTCTCAAGGGTCGAAAGGGCTGAACAAGACAAGGAACGGGGAGGGCCAACAACAGATCACAGCTTCCGTGGAGCAAATACATAAAACTTTCTAACAGCCTAGCTGTATTATTTACATACCTTGATATAGATACTAGTCCCGCCCCACCACCCATCACAAAAATGTGCCCCCGCCCCCCCCGTCCAGCGCCGGCGCGCCGTAGGATTCAGGAACAACTTCCCCGAAAACCTGGAACGCGGTGTGTGTATCACTTCGTGGCATTCTGGCACCTAGACCTTGTTATTTATTATTTATTTTTCCCACCGCCCCTCACTCGCTCGCTCATTCTCACTCCGCTTTCCCTCAAACGGAGCATTAATAAGTAACCCCACTACGGAGTATCGCTAACAAGGTAGCCCAGCCCGAAGTTTTCCAGGGACATGGCGCTGGAGAAAGTTTGATCGCTCCTGAAGAGAGCGTGCGCGCGAGTGATTGGCTAGCTTGGTTCGGCGTGGCTTTGCTGATGGCTACGATCTCAATGATCATGATGAATCAACACAATAATAATGGCTTTTCGATCGGTGGGATCTGCTTATGCCGCCACACAAATCTCGCTCTTCTTTCACTTGAGGTTTGCATAACTATTTGTTGTTGTGATTTACTTGGCTTTTGGCTCGTTTGCTTGAGGCAATTCAGGCCGAGAATCTCAAGAGGCGAAGTCTCCCTACCTCCCACAGATCACAGCTTCCTACTCCGTAGCCGAGTACCCGATGTTGCTACGAAGAACCCTCGATCTAGGCACTTCTTCCTCTAACCTTCAAGGTTCAGTTGCTCGCCTCTCTTGTTCCTGGATCCATTGACAAAACACATCACATCGAGAAAGGCCAATTTCACCATCTCCTGAAGCTCGATGTTTAAAATCCAAACCCAACAGTTCTAAACACCCTCATGCTTCCAATAAATCTCCCCATTCCCAAACAATTAACATACAAACATCAAACATTAAACCGTGTAACGGTCGTTAGAAGAGTGAGGGGTTTCAACTCTCATACTAACTACTGTTTATAAATCAAGCTTCTGCCCTGCTTTACCTCCATTTCCAGTAGATCTCAGCCAGATTCTCAATTCGCCACGCCACCCCCTCTTCACTACGAATCTGAACCGAAAAATAATAATTGAGATCTCAACTGGAGGCTGGAGCGGACGGACGCGCGCCGCAAGTGTGGCGATTTCAGGGGGTAGCCCAGAGGGGGGGGGGGGCGCGGGACGTCCCGCCCACTCGTTACCAAAACCACAAACAAAACCAATGCTGCGGCACGAAGTCTGGAGAAAGTGGCAAGCAAGCAAGGGGCCATAGTTTACATATGGGGAAATCGAAACCATGTATTATTGAAAACCCTCTTTTCTGCATGGAGTTATGAGATTTATCATGGTCTAAGAAAAATGAAAAGATAAGAAAAGGAAATTTGATTGAAACCACAAACAATACCTTTTCTCGCAAAAATGTATATTTTTTAAGAAAAAACTAACACGAGGTTATTATGTACGATTACACCACTATTGATCCCATCCATCTCCGATAATGCTCCATGGACCCATGTGGCCTCTGGGAAATTTCTAGGGAAGGGGGTAGAATTTTCTCGAACACACTACCTCGTAAAGGATCCATCCATGTCATGTCAGCCCTTTTGTCCCGAACCCCTTGACAATTCTAATGGCCCCTCCCCCTTTTTTTTTCTTGTTCCTGGCGTGGAGGAACTCAAGTTAACAATAATCCCCTCCCCCCCCCCCATCATCATCCATGACATTCGCCGCGTGGCTGGAAAGGGTATAATTTTAATTTCGGAAAAAACGGGTCGAACGGCGCGGGAAGGGGGGGGGGGGGAATAGAGCGGGAAAGACCGGCTTGGATAATGGCATTGTAATCACAACATCTATTGACCCTGCAAACGTATACTCCGTATGTATGTACGTGATGGAAATTTTCCCCGCGAGGTCTTCATTTGGCTTAGAATGGTCTGTAATAATAATTAATAATCTACAGAGTTACTTTCTCACAGTGAAAGTGTGAAAAGTTTTGGGAACAAACAGGCCGCCCCGCCAACTACAAAATCTTTTTTCTTTTTCTTTGAGACATCTTTCTTAGATTTAACGAATGGAGCGGCTTCCAGGGGGGGGATAAGAGAGGGGGCTCCATGCAAGAGAAGAAAAAAAAGAAATCCAAACCCCCCGCCCCTGTAGCGCGCCCCGCTATTAGCCACGCGAGGTTGGCGTTTCATGATCCCTGACTTGAATGAAAGGGGAAGAAAGGAATTAACAAGACAAATCGGAGTTTGGCGCTGCTGGGGAGGAGTTATTTTTGTCGATTCGAGGAGAGAGAGGGAGGGGAGCTATCACATTCTTCATGTCCAGAGGTGAAAAGGAAGAGAGAGAGAGAGAGAGAGAGTTGTGATACTAGAGAATATACTCTGTAGACAGGGCAAAAAAAGAAGAGCGAGGGGATTTAAATTTGAACTATTTCGTACAGGTTTGTTCCTGCATACAAGAAAATTGGAAAAAGCACTCGTCTACAGAGGATATTTTATCTCATTTCTTTGAGTGTGGTTTTTATATTTTTTTTCCTTTTTGTACAGATAACCGGTCACTCGTAAACCTCGTGTTCTTTTCTTTCCCTGTTGAAGGGTGTTATTTATGACTGCCTCCTCGATTGAGGCCTTTCTAATATGTTTGTAGAGACAGAGTTTAAAGTATTTTTACTCTGCTTCTCGTAGCAATATCAAAGAAAAAATGCTACACAAAGCTTTCATTCATGATAATGATATCAAGTCAACCCCACCTCCCCTGACAGTCATTGGTGGCATGGGAAATCCACGCGACGGGCCTTTATCCACCACGCAGAGGCTAATTCATTCCAGAAGCCTTCCTAGCGGAGTTTCTTTTAATTTATTTCTCGGGATTTGAGGGGGGGGAGCGGGGGGGAACAATAACGAGAGAAACACTAGAAATATTGCGGAAGCGAGCTAAAAAAAAAAAGAAAGATTCTTCGAAAAGACAAGGGAGGGGTGAAGTGTGGTTGTGGAGAAAAGAATAAGTCAATAAATGAACCTATGCAATGGAAGAGAGTAGTGCAGAGAGAGAAGTGGGCTTTGAAAAGGGAGGACTTTCAGAAGTATTTTTCTTTTTTTTATATGCACATTTATTATCATGTCTGAGTAATTATTAACTGTGCATGGAGCCAGATAGTTAAACAGACAATTCTTTACCCCCTCACCACCTCGAGGACCATGAGTATTATCACATGCCAAACATCCAACCCCTCAGAAAATAAAAAAATTAAGATTGCGTAGCTGAAGATGAATGCAAGTGTCAGGGGTTGACCTGTTCGTATATATGTGATGACTATGCTTGTATAAAACAGATACTTAGGCAGGGTCTAATATATACTATGTATGCAAGAGCATAGATAAAAGGGATAGAGCACTAATATAAAATACCAGATAGCAGGGGTTCTATAAATATACATCTTGAAGGAACGAATCTCGAAAATGTCCGGAAGGAAACGGAGTTTAGAAGGAGATAGCGATCAGGAATATACACTGGTGTGATTGACAAAAAGGGTTAAAAAAGCATTCAATCCATGTTGCTTATTCTGCATAAGGCCCGATTTTTTTTAAAAAAATTAAGTTATTTCTGGCTTGGGGGGATGATGATTCGATCATGGGCTCAATAGCTGATCTGAAAATAAGTGAGAGATCAGAATCTTTTACGCGATATGGAACTACCTCCTTCAAAGCAGAGCGGTAGGGCCGGGTTGTTTGCTGGGACTCTCATTCCAAATATGTATATCCCACTACCTTCAACCCCTAGAAGTTGCAGCACAAACCTCTCAGATATCTAGTACCAGCACTACAGTGACAAAGCAAACAAGCAACATTTCAGCCATTATCTGGGGACCCTACTGGCCAGCTGGCTGCAAACAGAATCTCTGACATATTTGTTAGAATCGCACACCATCAAACTCCCTTTTCCGTCCGCTCCTCCCCCTTGCGAACGCGGCCCGTGAAAAAAAAAGGTAAAAAAAATTAGTAGATGCGTTGGATTGGTCGCATCAAACATGGCTGAGGGATCGATTGATTGATTGATCTCCAATTTTTCTTTCTTCTTTCGAAATGTAATGCATGATATCGTGTGTTTGGCG
>PDNA01000238.1:7262-42575 GCA_002573605.1 Polytolypa hystricis UAMH7299 | reverse complement strand
CGGGTATAAAGTCATGATGTGGGGACCATATCCTGTGCTACTGCTGGATGATGGGGCGAGTGGTGCGGTTGTCACGGGTGTGGCGGTGGAAATTGAGACGGAGGTGCAGGCGAGGAGGTTAAGGGGTTGGGAGGGCGTGGAGTATAAGGCTGAACATTGTAGGATTTATTTTGGGGATGAAGATGGAGATGGGGATGAAGATGGAGATGGGGATGAAGATGGAGATGGGGATGAAGATGGAGATGGGGATGAAGATGGAGATGGGGATGGGGAGGGGGAGGTTGTTGATGGGTTGGTGTTTATGTGGGATGGGAAGGTGGATGAGTTGGTGGAGGGAGGGTTTGATCTGGAGGAGTGGCAGAGGAAGAGTTGGGAGGAGAAGTTTTGTGATTGAAACTCCTCTTTGCAGATATACGGATTTGATACCCAGTTTCTACTCTGACTCCTATTTATTCAAGTTCTTTAGCCTTTCTGTGTCTGGCAGTGAGGATCGCCTGTTCCTGCCGTGGTCACGTGGGATAAGCAATGCACTGCCCGATAACAGCACCAACAGCTGCATCGGAGCTAAATACTAATCTTGAAGTTACTCCTCTGCTGGCTGGCATGGAATTCTCGCGACGGCATAGAATGGTATGACCAGACTATTGGTCTCTCGCGGGATCATAGCTGGCTGGCTTCTCTGCCCAAGAGACAACATATGTCTATGTATATATATCTATCTGATATGCCCACCGCCCTAGAAGTCCAGACGCGGAAGTTCCGCGCCGCCTTTGACAAAGCTTCTTCGTATTTCAAGAAATACCATGAAGTTCACGCGCAGTTCGTTTTTCACTTTACACTATACAGAGCCTTATCATTGAAGTTGCTAACTAACAATAATAAAATCGTGTGAAATTTAACAGCAGACGGAGTGAATCCGAGCCCCGCCTAAGTAGAATAAACACCTCCTCCTGCTGGGACAACTTGCCCGTCGAGCTGCAAATAAGCATTTTCGGACTCTGTCGCTTGCAGGACATATACGATTTGCGCCGCGTATCTCGAGCCTTTCATAACCTAATTGACATCCACGAGCAAGCCATTGCCCGAGAATACCTGCGCATCCGCAGGCATGGGAGCTTGCCCAGGCCCATTGACGAATCGAGCTCGTATACCAGAGAGCCGCAGGACGATGTGATTTTACTTTCAGATCTTTTCCCACCGTCGACGGCGAGAGGAGGAGGAGGGCGAGGAGCATCCGGTCGCAAAGATGCGTACACATTCGAATACCTCTGGACCCTGAAGCGGCGGCAGGAAGTCTGCTCGAAGCTGGCATACTACATCGCAGACCGGGTTATGGATAGATACATGCATTATTCATCTTATAGATCGTCATTTGCATCGAAGAGGGACCGGAAGGCATTGTCTGATCGAGGGATTGATTTACTGCAGTATAAACTCACGCCTCTCATGTGCGTCTCCGCCTTCCAATTTTTCTACTTCACCTTGCTTTTTGCTGTATATATATCCCCCCCACCCCGCTTTATTCAACACCAATACCGATCCAACTAACCCAATCATAACCCCCCGCAGGTTCTACACGCTCTTCTTTCTCGAATCCTACGCCCGCGCCCGCCTCCAAACGCGCGATTACTACTACGCCGAATACCTACGCGGACGACTCCCCGCACTCGTCCAACCCAGCGACCGCACCACCATGTACCGCGACCTACAACGCACAATCCTTCAAACCCCACCCTTCACCGACACTGCAACCCTCATCTCCACCCACCACTGCATTCACGTTCTCGTAACCTACCTGCGCTCCGCGCTCTCTCCAGAACCCCCACATCAAGCCAACGACCCCTGCGTCAGCATGCTCCTGACAACCTGCAGCCTCGCGAGAATCGCGGAGTTTTTCGCCGCGGAAAAGGGTGGTGGGAATCAGCGTGTTATGCGCAGGGAGTTTATGCATAATATGCAGGCGGATTTTGATAGGTATAGGGATGATGAGAGTGCGGCGAAGGTGTTTGGTGGGGGCCAGGCTGGGAAGGAACCGCCGCCTGTGAGGGAGATTTGGTTCGAAGCAGCGAAGAATGAGATGAGGGAGAGAGGTGTGTTGCAGCATGAGACTGAGGAGTGGGTGGTGGTGTGGGAGGGCGCGAGGATTAGTATGGGCTGTCAGCATTGTGTTGGGGAGGAAGGGTGGAAGGCTTGAGAAGGGAGTATATACATTGTCTATAGTGTTTTTCTTCTTTGTTTTATGATAATGACCTTTTTCTCTTATTTTGTTTTGGAGTTGTTTGTTGGCTCTAAGTATTAATACATTGAGCAGTGGGTTTTTTAGTGGGTTTTTTTTTTGTTTCAGTTTTTTTTTAAAAAAGAAGCAGGACTTGGAGATTTTATTTCTTTTTTTATTTTGGTTTTTTTTTTGAGAGATAATCCAGCGAAGGAAGAAGAAGAAGAAGAAGAAGAAGAAGAAGAAAATAAGGGAGGGTTATTGGATTAGATATTTCACAATTTATGAATTGATGGTCATTAAAATACTCTATATGTTCCCATTAAATCTAGGGGTCAAGCAAGATATTATTTCACTGGTTCTTTCCTTCATTCTGTTGCACTAGAACTAGGGGTTTCCTGAATAGTATAAAATCTCGCAAAAGACTCTGGATGGATGGGATGGCTTAAATAGGTAATAATATGAGAAGACCACAGTCTCTAATAAAGAGCCATATGTGTCAGACGAATATAGCGAATGTATATGAAAAACAATATATATGAGAACTAAGTAAAGTGTAGGAGTATGTATGTATACACAGGAGAATATGTGCCATGACTAAGAATCTGGGAAACCAAAAATGGAGACCATGCTCATCTACTTACCTCTAACTTTGAATTCTGTTTACTGAGGCATCTAGACAGGTGATGCAAGCTAGCTTGAAGTTATCAACAAGGCTGAAACAAACTGCGTGTCGCCTATTCAAGAAGTTTACTGGACTGTAAGTTGAACAGTCACTGCAAGGGTTCATTCATAGGGCGTGGCTAAAATCACAAATGATGCAGTCCAGATTCGCTGGTAGGTTTGCCATTCAACAATGGCATCCCTGGTAAGACGAACTTTGTCTTTGGCGGCTCACCTACAGCTAAACACGATTCGCACGGGGGGAAGAATTCAAGTTGCCTTTTCAGTGCAACCACAAATGAAAATGCCCTCGCTGTGGACAGCAATCACATCGTCGTGGAAATCATTCTCGACAAAGTCGCTAGGTGGAACAACAGTGTCAAACACTCTCGAGGAGCCACGTTCACTTCCTACAAGCGGGTTCAAAACTATCGAGGCTGATCAGCTGGTTGAAGAGGAGGAGTTGCCTGATTGCAGAGCTGATCGATTCTATCCTGTTCAACTGGGCGAGGTTTTCCAAGGCCGCTATCAAATAGTTGCGAAACTTGGTTTTGGTTCTTCATCAACTACTTGGCTTGCTCGGGACTTGGAGTAAGTTTGTGCGAGTTTTTAGCATGATATTCAGCTAACCCCTTGCGGAGACCATAAGCATGTCACACTGAAGGTGTATGTGCATACTTCATTGGTTCACCGTGAACTTTCATTCTTCCATCATATCGCCCCCCGCATGGCAGATAGTTCACATCAAGGGCGAGGTAACATTCGGAGATTGCTAGACTCCTTTGAAGTCACCGGTCCACATGGCAAACATATCATCCTTGTCTTTGAAGCTGCGCAAATGAGCCTGCGTGACATGAAGGTGGTGTTCCGGCAGGATGGATATGACGAAGACTTCGTTAGGGGCGCCATTACTGAGCCTTTGAAAGCTTTGGATTTTCTGCATACTCATGGAGAGGTTGTCCATACCGGTAATATTTCTTTTTCACCTACCTGGTTTTTGCTTGACCTAGTTAATTCACTTGTTTCTCCGCTGATGCCCCGCAAGATGTACATCCTGGCAACTTGCTCCTAGGCATTTACGATAACAGCCTGCTGCAAAACCTTGAAGGAAAGGAATTCACATCTCCGGTACCTCACAAGCTAGTCTCATCCACTCGGACCGTCTACTTCTCACGTTTGATGCGGCCCAAGGAAGGACCAATGCTACTATCTGACTTTGGCGAAGCCAGGATTGGCTCGGGACCACATGGCGGCGACATAATGCCCTTGGAGTACCGCGCTCCTGAAACATTGCTTTATGTGGGATGGAGCTATCCTGTCGATATTTGGAGTGTTGGCTTCACGGTAGGTCTTTAATCCAGTTTTTTGTATTTGTATGTCTGGTCTCTAACTATGCTCTCACAAAAAAGGCCTGGGACCTTCTTGAATCGAAGAGACTTTTCACGGCCCGTGACGAGGATGGCGATCTTTATGATGCTGCCCACCTTGCCTAGCTCATTGCCGCGTTGGGGCCGCCACCCCCTGAATTTCTAGCCAAGAATCCAGAGAGAAAAGCCGACTTTTGGGACGAGAACGGTAATGTTGGACTCTAACCCCCGACAAAGAATACAAAACCCCGCAATAATCTGTTATTACATATGAAAAAACCTCTTCTAAATTATTTCTTTTTGTCAATAGGGAAATGGCTGGGCCTTGCACCCATCCCGGATACCCGGACGATGGAGGCTCTTGAGATTCGACTTGAGGATAATAATAAGTCAGAGTTTCTTCGATTTCTCCGAAGAGCTGTGACTTGGATGCCTGAGGAGAGAGCAACGGCCATTGAGCTTTTGCAAGACCCTTGGCTGACAGGTACGAAGGCTTAAAAGAAATCAACATGCAAGTGTTTTTTTACTGGCTACTTCTACGTCACTAGAGAGACGACGGAATCTGAAAGTAAGAGGCCGACCGGGCTACTCTTGTGGAGAGTTAGCGGATTTGACTCCCGCAAAAAGCTACCTCCAAATTCATGCCCAAAATGGTGGGACGGGCCCCCCCGCGGGGGGGGGGGGTGGTTAAAAGGCACACCCACAGACACAGTGTGTGTGTGTCTCGAATGCTGTAGGGAACCCCCCTCCCCAAAGCAATTAGCTCTCTCATCCTAGCATACATTGTGCTTTACATGCAGTATGAGGCTCACTGGGAGTCCTTCTGCCAAACCCCAGTGATATCATCATATATAACTCCCTGTTGAAGTTGGGATACTTAGCTGCACTATAGTGAGGCAGACTGCAGGGGGTTTGGAGTAAGGCAATCCTTTATAACTGGATATAAGAGAATTGAGGGGAGACCAGTCTCATTGTAGGTGGCAGTAAACTTATGTAATTGAGTTCTCCCTCATGAACTGCAGTTCCATCTGTTTTCCGTCCTTTCGGCTCAGTGATTTTGTTTTATTTGCTTTTCCTCCCTTTGCTTTCAACAGCAGACAAGGGGGTATAAAATGCATGCACCCTATAATTCTGATGAGCCTACTTTCTGTTCAAAAATCTGTCTGTTTCCTATGATCTGAGCCCAATTTCTGCACAATCAAGACTACAAACATTGTCATTGCAATGCCTTCCCAAAGTCAAATGTTTTATCAATTATATAGCAAGGGATAGCAAGATAAAACAAATGAACAAAGATTAAATTAATGCCAATCTAGTTGTATCTATCTAAGGAAGGAAATGATAGTAAAATACATGACAGAAGATTTGTGTAGTGCTAATGAAGTGGGGTTCCGGGTTGCTGTTACTTTGAAGGTCTCTGGTGTCAAAAAAAAGATTGTGTAAGGGGTAGGCAGAATCACTTAAGTGCAGGATTGCAGAGTCAAGTCAATAGACAAACAAATGGACAACTCTACAGCTCTTAAGTAAATAATGGATAATAATAATATTCTTTTCATTGTTATCTTTCTGATCTTGTAAACTGTATATATTCCTTGTTATAGCTCCCTCAATCTCTTTCTGCTCATTACCCAAGAGTTAGACATATTCTCTCAAAGGCTATATTATATAGTTCTTGACAGATCCTTTTTATACAAGCTGTCTTTCTAGTAGCAGTATCTACTATATATTACCCTCACTTAAGTAGGCTTGTATACCTGACCCAGTACAGAATATGCTGAGTTAAGTCTCCGTAAACAAACCCGCTTGTGCCTAACTTTAAGGAAGTACCATCATTTAGCCCTTGGGGTGTCAGTCACAAGGATAACTGATACTTGCCTAACCCAAAAGCCCTTTAAACCCCCTTACACCGGTTCCCTGTTGTCTTCGGTGCGCCCCCAATCCAACTTTATTGTCGAAGCTGCTCGATAGACCTCGTCTATTAGGGCAACCCCCCGACATTGCCTTAGGAATATGTGAGAAAGCACAGGTAAGTGCTATATGTTAGGAGGTTGGTCGCCAAGCATTTCCTGTAAAATGAAGTAGGGCCCTAGGTAATACAACACCTGGAACAACTTCGAAGAAGTGGGCATACACCATGAGGATGGCCCAAGCTAGGCGCGTAGCCAGGAGCCAGGAATGAGCCACAAGAGCCCATTCTAGATGGTTGCATCATCTGTATAAGTTACTGCTGGGATCTACGAGGATAGCATCCCCATTTCAGACACCATGAATCCTATAACATTAAAGAATCAGAGCACTAGACAAGGGCGGTAATTGATCCCGCTCTTTTATGCATCATTTCCAACCTTCGGCGTCGAGTGTAACCATCCCCTGTTCCAAATGCTATCTGCCTGTAAGATATGGGCACCTCGAAAACTCATTCATTCGTTGCCTAGCGTCTTAAATGCGTTGCTCATATGACTCGACCCTTTCCTCCGTCTGTCTTCCAATCTTGGGTTCGTGACAGAAATGGTTGCAATCGGGCTGGACGTATTTGGCCCTCACTGGCAGCCCATTTGCTCCGCGAAATGACTATCTCCTAAATGTAGCCAAATTCTAGAAGGTTTAGAGCCGTCGGCCTTCGGTCTAGAACTGGATTGAGTGCAACATGCACAGTCTCAATATCCTTTTTCGGGATACCATAGTCCAATAACTTTATAACCCAGTGGTCCAGCTCGGCCCTTGTTTCATCTTTCAGCGGCAGTAGTTTTCGACTAACGGGGTCAGAAGTGTAATACTCGACTGAGTGAAGATCAACCTCTTGGGCCATGACAGCCCGGACAGCATTTTCCTTGTTAGTCAAAGAGCCTTCTACCTTCAAGGAGTCGAACATTCCTGGGTTGATGAAGTCAGCATGGGGTTGAAGTAGGTGGAGGTACTGAACAAGGCGAGTTAGTGTCAATCTATCGCGAGTGATGTGTAGGGTGTGTACAGGGTACCTACCACCATGCCCCAAGACCATATATCCGTCGCCGTTGTCCAAGGTTTGTTGAAGTAAACCTCCGGACTTCGATACGTGATAGAGGAGATGGGGCCTTGAGATGGCGATCGAACTGGTCCTCAGTCAGTTGGCTATTTGCGACACCAAGACACTGGGAGGAATGAGGTGCCCATCCCGAGATCAGCGATCTTTGTCACTAAGTTTTCACCAGAACCCGGCGTCTCGTTGTCAAATCCGTTAACAAGGATATTATCCATCTTTAGATCTGGCGTGGAGTCAGTAACACTTGTTGTTGATATCCCCTCGGCGACAAACCTGTATAGACGAGATTGTTATGATGTATGGCCCCCAAACCAATCGAATCTCCCCCAATGAAAAAGGACGCTGCAATCGTGCGCTCCAAAGCGACTTCTCAAAGGCTTCTAGAACCATACTCGGAAGCTCTGAGTCCAACAAAGCAAAACATATGTCTGTCTGCGTTTGCCCACAAGCTTCAAATCTCGGGAAAGGAGGCGGAGAGGGGTCGACATGGTATCCAAAGATGCCTTGCAAGAATGAACTGGAAGAGATGAGGTTTCAATACTGCATCCTGTTCAATGACAGAAAAGTGAATGTGGTCAGCTAAAATGCGATGGATGGTAGTGCGAGCGGTAGCGCACACGATTTAGATCTCAGGGGCCCATGCAACAGTCTGCACTGATGAGAGTCATAAGACATCTCTGAAAAGCTCACATTTTTATACTTAGTTCATTATCATTTAATTGATGTAGCTCACTCTAATTACTTTACATTCTTTTTATTCTTATTAAATTAAAGCGGGCAGCTCAACCTATTCTGCATCAGAGTTATTGTTAATTCTTGAGCCGAAGAGTTTTCAGTTGATGCTTTCTCCTGAATTAGCTTCTTGAGCTCTGCTATTAGTATTTAAGTAGGTTAGATATAGGAGAGCATGAAAAATCTATTAAGGTTATATATAGAGTTGCAGAACTGAATTAATGCATTTTGAAAACAAGAGAAAGCATGTAATGGAGGGTGAGCTGAAAATAGATTGTTGAGATGTTTGAAAGTACTAATTATTACATTTGCCTGCAACAAGGTCAGGAGTGAATAAAAGACGACCATAATTTCTCTGTATATAGTTATACTTTCACGCGACGAATGTAAGTGCGTCGGCACACTCGCGCAGTGTCTTTCCCCCCATTTTATTAGTGCTCAAGGCTCAATACCCCAAAGCTTCACTGTCCTATCATGTCCACAGCTCGCAATCCACTTCGCATCATGACTAATATCCACACTAAGCACATTTCCCGAATGGCCGCTCAGGCTCTTAACTAGTGACCAATCGTCCGCACTGAAGATATTGACATTCTTATCGAAGCCGCCTGAGACGAAGAATGTGCCGGATTTCTTGGGTTGGATGGGTTGTTTCGTCGCGGTGGAGGGGGAAAGAGGAGGAGGAGAAGAAGAGGATTCGGATCCGTCTACGGCCATGGTTCCGTTGCCTTCTTGTAACGAGGTAGATGGCAGATACGATGCCTGTGATTCCGTCCCTTTATACCATCGCAAATCAGACACGACGCCCTTATGCGCACCCACGCCCCCCACACCCCGCACTTGTCGGAGATCCCAACACTTGACCCAGCCATCGCCCGCGCCCGAGAGCACGCGGTAACCATCGACGCTCCAATCTAGACCGTAGATTTCGCGGACATGACCCTCTAGAATCATAACCGTGCGGCCCGTGCGCAGGTCCCAGATGCGACCTATACTATCCAACCCGCCGCTAGCGAGGAGCGAGCCTTCGGGGTTAAATGCAATAGTGTAGACTTCTCGAGAATGACCTTCTTGTAAGAGGAGCTCTGAGCTCGTGGCCACGTCCCATAACCGCCAGGTTGTATCGTACGACGCGGACGCGAGATATTGACCCGAGGGGTGGAATTCCACACGGCATACGCGGCCAGAGTGACCTGAGAATGTTGACACGGGGGTGTCTTGGGTGAGCGACCAGAGATGTATATTTCCTTCACCGCCGCCAGAGGCGAGATTTATCGCTGATTCTGAAACGGTCGATTCGGAAACGGTGGCGCCGGGAAACCAAGTCAGCCCGCCAACTCGGTCGGTATGGCCTCGGAGAGTCACTTTTTCTTCCAGAGTCGGGACGTTGAGAAGCTTTATCCCCCCGCCCCAGTTTCCCGCGGCCAGCATCTCTCCATTGGGCGCAAACCTCGTGATACTAACAGGCCGCTCTCCAGCAATTTGTGACCCGTAAAGGTCGAAATCTTGTAATTTCTCCTTTATTGCCTTGCGGTGTTTTATATGCGTTCGTAGCGGAATAGTCGACTCTTCCTTTTGGCGCTCGATTCTCGCCTTTGCGCGCGGTATTGAGAATCGAGCAATATTCCTCCTTGCTTCCAACAAAGCCTGTGTGCCTTCTGTGTAAAATTCCTCATTTTCTGCTTCTTCTTCCTGCTCCGCTTCTTCCATTTCCACATCGACTCCTTCCTCACCAGGGGCAAGCCCCGCTGCTTCCTGCTGCTCCTCCAGCTCCACTAATATCTCGCGTAACCGATCTCGTCGATCTGTGGAATCTTCACCAAACAGCGTAATAGGATGTCCATGCTCGCGCAATCGCGCGCGCACCCGGCCATCATCGGTGGGGACAGCGATAGCGGCCGCTCGTCGTTTGCGGGCAAATTGCGATAGGATGGCGGAGGCCTTCTCAGGTGCTATACCAGCAATGCCAGCAGGTAAATCATGATCCCGATCAAGCGCTAAAATTGCGCAAATAGGAACAGTCAGCCCATGTAGAGTTATAACATGTATACATAGAGAGAGAGTCATTGCATCTCTTGCTTGGCACTTACGGATATTAGCTAGATCAATGCCCGTATCGGTGTCCTAATGTAAGAGACATGGCAGTTTATCAGCTCGGGTTTGTTTTCTCCTGCGACACGCTGAGCTGGCAAGTCCTTGTGGAAATAATTGTGAACACGGCCTTGCAATTTGGATAGAGGGGGGTGTGGGAAGATGTGAAAGGGGCGGGACGGGAACGGGGAAGTCAACATACCTCCTGCGCCTCCTCCACATACGCTCGCCTTGCGGGATGCATGATATCCCACTGGCCCCGCCGTGACGTAGGGCTTTCAGAAACAGTGCCTCAAAGAACGGATGGAACGAAAGGCTAAGGAAACGGGCAGCTTCTTCGTTGTAAAGTGCACGGCGCGGACTGGACTCTGGTCGAAAGTTGCAGGGTGACGAAAACTCGAGGCTCAAAAGGCAGGAAAGAATGTAATTTCCAGCAGGGAATAGCAGTCTGCGCGTGCACTCCTGGGCTATGTCGAGAGAGAAATATCTAGCTCTAGCTGTGTATAAAGTAACTTAACTTAGTTCCTCCGCCTGCTGCTGGACGAAGCATCGAAGTTATGCGCAACCTTGGAATGTTTGCAGTGTTTGCTCAATGTCACGTGGTAGCTATCTTTCAGGTACACAAAGCTACAACCCAAACTGGGACACAGCAATTCGAACTCTGAATGAAGATTTGGCCGAACAGGATATTGGCTGTATATGAGCTTTAAAACCGTAGCAGCTCGGAGGAATTATATAGAAAACTTGTGTGAATTTTTCGTATGTAGAGCAGACTACGGAGTAGAAGAGACCTCGTAAAATGGATGCATTGTTACATCATCGAATATGTAGCAGAAAAAGACCCTTGCAGGAATTTTCTTTTTTGTATGGGCCCCATCGGACTTCTACATATGTACATTAGGTACTTACCTGTCTGTCTCGCGCGTACATTTTGATCTATTCATACTTCTCTTTAATAGTATGATTATCTCCTGCGCACATGCTTTAGGTTTGTGAATACGCGACTTTCCTCCCCAATGCCCTGGCGGGCCATAATAGCTGTGCTGGAGGGCCTTGAATTGCATGGAACAGGCCCTATCAAAATCCAGCACTCCAGATGACCGCGGTGACATTTGCTAACGCAGGTGGGCTGCTGCACGGCTCGGTATCCGCACGACTGTGGAACGCTGTGTCTGCGTTCACCCTTTGCGCGTCTGTTCAACCTGTACGCGCGTCTCCACCCGTGAGGTGGCCATTTCCTGCGGCTAGAAGAAAGGCCTTTTTCCATTCAACCGTCCCCCGTCATTCGTCGCGGCGCATATCCTACCGAATCGCCGTCTCCGCCACAGGCAAAGATCGCGTCTTTAGGCCTGATACGAATATTTTCAATTTCGATCCAACCACCCATGATGCGCTGGGTATACAAACGGGAAGAACGTACCATGAACGAAAACGCAGTCGGCCTGATAGTGGGGAGGATGCATTTTTCGTGAGCAAAGTGAACGGGGACACTGACGCGGTTGCATTTGGTGTGGCTGATGGCGTGGGTGGGTGGGCTTCGTCGGGAGTCGATCCGGCCGATTTTTCGCATTCGTTTTGTAGCTATATGGCGCAAGCTGCGAGGGATTGGAATTCAGAGGCGGACAGATTAAGGGCTCGGGCGCTCATGCAGATGGGGTATGACCGGTGCATCGACGACAAGTCTATTTACGCGGGAGGGAGCACTGCTAATGTCGCCGTTGCGCGTGGCGATGGGAAGGTGGAATTGGCAAAGTACGTTTACAAAGAACTTATTCCTTTTAGCCTCAAGGGCCCCATAACCACGTAGAAGTGTTACTCTGTACTGACTACTCCTCTTAGTCTGGGAGACTCCGGATCCATACTCTTTCGACTCGCAGCCGTTCACCACTACTCCACCTCGCAAACCCATGGCTTTAACACACCGTATCAACTGTCCGTCATGCCCCCACGTATGCGAGCACAATCTAACATATTCGGCGGCAAGGCAATCGAAGACCTTCCATATGATGCGAGTGTGACACACTGCACAGTTCAACATGGCGATGTGCTTCTGCTTGCGACGGATGGTGTCCTGGATAACCTGTTCAACCAGGACATTTTGAACCTCGTCACTAGTCGAATGATGGCGACGGGAGCTTGGAATACTACGTCAAACACACACATTGGCGTCTCAGATGAGCTTGACTCACTTACTAGACCTGGTGGTCTCTCCTCCCTTATCTCCTCCGCACCTAGGCCTAGCCCGTCCCCCTCATCTTCTCCATCTCCTCCCCCCGACCCTCGAACGCGGGAACACACACTACAAGCTCTCCTGGCTGCTGCTGTTGCCAGACAGGCGAAGATGTCTAGCATGGATCTACGTCATGATGGTCCATTTGCCAAAGAATCCCGACGCTATCACCCATGGGATCCTTGGCGTGGAGGCAAAGTGGACGATATATCTGTCATAGTAGCAATTGCTGTGGAAGAAGGACGAGACGAGCCTAAAGATTCCGAAATATGAAGGATATATATGTATGGCTGGCATAACTTTTACATAGAGGGAAAGCGCTCGCGCGACTATGCTGATTTATGGAAACAAAAAGCAACGAAATCTACAAAGTCTATATAGGTATGGAATGATCGATGTTTGGTTTTAAACACAGTGCCGGATTCGATTGCATAAGGGAGATATTGTACGATATAGCCGCTACATAGAGAATAGGGAGTTTCCCTATTTACGCATGCTTTATTCTAGTTTCTCGGCTGATACCGGCGAATTGGGATATAGTGGTGCTTTTGATATATGGAGTTCCTTTGTTTGTTTTGTATATAATATGGCGGGCTTTATTGGTACCTTTTGGAAATCGTCAGGAGGTCTTGATAGGGCACTCTTCCCGTGTGGCGTTTATTCACACACATCTTGTTGATTGGTTGTTAGGTTAATAATATTTTTGCATGCAATACATATATTGATCTGGCAACAGCATTTTGATCTTTTCCGGCATGTCTACTCTGTATTTTTTTCAGCTGATGATGATGTGATATGGTGTAATCTTTCCCGGCCCATATATTCCGCATTAACTCTATCCCTAGCCAACATCAGCCGTACAACCTTCATCCCAAACCCGACTCAAGCTTTCGCTAAATCTCCCACTTTCCTGCATTTCCTTCCTGCAGACTGCAGTGCAAATAGCCAAGAAAAACCATGGCGATTCTAAGATTGTCACGTTCCCGCAGACTTAGCATCATCATTGCTATTTCCTTCACCTTTTTTGCTATTGAAATCGGAGGTGAGTCGCACTTCATCCTCTTCAACAACACTAAACAGGGGCTGCGAGAAAACTGTCGACTAAAAAAACTAACGAAAAACTCCTGATATTTGAAAAAGTTGGATTTTATACCCGTTCGTTGGCTCTCGTTGCTGATGCCTTCCACTATGTGCGTTTTTTTACTTCCTTTGTAACCTTCCCCGTGAAACCGTGGAAGGACTGACGGATTGCAATGCAGCTAAACGACCTGATCGGCTTCATTGTGGCGCTCGCTGCGATAAAGGTGCATATAAACCTACTTTCCACATGGCCGCCCCTTCATTTTATTTCTTGTTTTTGGACAATACTTTCAGGATCTGGCTCGTTAACCTGACCTCAACTTTTGTTGCGAGTCCTAGGTCTCCAACAAACCAGGTTCCACGCCAGCGAGTCTTGCATTTGGCTGGCAGCGATCTCAACTCCTAGGCGCTTTTTTCAATGGCGTTTTCTTGCTGGCACTGGGTGTGAGCATTATTCTACAATCTGTGGAGCGCTTTGTGTCTCTGGAAAGTATGTGTTCTATCTCTGAGTTTGAGTTGGGTTCTATTTTCCTGACTAGAAAACATTATAGAGGTCGAGAACCCCAAGCTCGTCCTGATTGTGGGATGTGTCGGTTTAACACTGAATCTCATCAGTGCATTCTTTATCCATGGTAATGCCGCCGTGTTACCCTTTTTGCTCTTTTTCGAGAACTTGTCAAGTCCTAATCATGAAGCAGAGCATGATCATGGCCCCCACGGTCACCATGCCTCAGATAGCGAAAACTCGCAGACCTCTTTGACGATGGAATTCCAGAATGTTAGTAATGCTCATATCTGAGGTGGGGACCTAACAAACTAATACTAGGCTTAAAGGTATTTCAGGTCGAGGCAGTCCACGAGAACCACCGCCATCACAATGTAGCAAGCGCAGTGACCAAGGGACATCATGACCTGGGCGTCATGGGAGTGTTTCTTCATGTCATTGGGGACGCGATAAATAACCTAGGCGTTATCATAGCTGCTCTGGTTATCTGGCTGGCGAAATATGAGGGAAGATTCTATGCTGACCCTGGTGTTAGCATGGGCATTGGAATTTTCATTCTCTTGTCTGCTATACCCCTGGGTAAGTAACTTATCTTGAGGATTTATGCGGATAAATCTAGACGCTGACGTTGAATAATAGTTAAAAACAGCGGCTCTATTCTGTTAGAAAGTGTTCCACTGGGTGTCAAACTCGATGACGTGCGACACGATCTGGAAACGGTATATCCAACCCTCCCTAGAAGGAAACAAAGGGATTACCCGCAGAAAGAAATAACCTAACATAATCTACTCGCAGATCCCGGGTGTAGACTCCATCCACGAGCTCCACGCATGGCGCCTGAATCAGAATAAAGCAATCGCAACCGCGCATGTTGTTACCACAAACTCTTCCCTAGAAAGCTTTATGGACCAGGCCCAACGCATTAGAGAGTGTCTTCACGCCTACGGCATCCACTCTGTCACTCTCCAGCCTGAACTCCCTGCATCGTCAACCGGTAGCGGTTTTGAACCTCTATCTGCGAATGGGAATGGGAATCAGGGGATACGGGCTCGTGATGGGTCGACTTCGACGTGCCGTATTGCGTGCAGGAGTGCCTGCGAACCGCTTACTTGCTGTGGATAAGAGATGATTGTATTTGAATTGGATCCTTCTTTTGTGTTGATGGCGTTTTCAAGGGTATCAAGCTAGCAGAAGCACGGTTGTGGCTCCGGGGTCATGGATATCTGAGACGGATGTAGTTATCGGGGTGGACTTTAATGCTCGTCTAGAGGAGATAGATCTTTCTACTTTTTTCCTTTTCCCCTTTTCTTTAGCTTCAGTTCGATCACTCTCTAATAATAAAAACTCAAGGATATACACCAATCATTGATCATGCAAGTTTCCATATATATAAAAAATGTCTCCATGGTTTTCGGGGTCGGGTAGGAACACAGTAGGTGGAAATAAACCCAAAATAAGCTCCAAGCTAAACCCAGCTAGTGAGCTTGTTTATTACTACCCTGTCAGATATGCCAAGCATAAGCACCTCCTTGCAATTCTGACATCCATAGCCCCCCACTCCATTGTTCTTGGATTCAAGCTGTGGACGCTGTCTTAGATCGATGAAGATTCTCGGGTATCTCGGCGGTAATTGATATATACATGTACATACAATGGCCCAGTCGTGCATGAAGCATTGGAAATCTGGAGGAACCATGTATCCTACAAGGCCCTTGTCTTTGACCACTTTCATGGAGCTCTTGAGCTCTTGTGACTGGACCTGCAGCTGGCATATCTCGCAGATGTCATTTAAACGTGGGACAATCCCAGGATTTGTTGAAAGCTCTTTAAAAGAGATGGATACATACTCGCTGGTAAGGACAGGCTAAGTTCTTTCTTCTGCTGTACGAAATGCTTTCCACCTCCGACGGTTTGCGCTCATCCGGACGCTCTATTGATAACCGTGAGTATAAATTGTTTAACACTAGAACGAAGGTAAGCATATCCAAAATCACAACTAGCATCAAATGAATTAACTAGGCCCTAGGATTCTTAGTGGATGGCAATGCAATCCCAGAAGTGAGCTTCGATGTTGGAGAGTTTTACGCCGGCAATCTTCCCAATACGTCATCAGGCATATCAAGTCTCTTCTTTTGGTTCTTTCTATCAGAAAATGCTGCTACTCCAGGTGAAGTATTCTCCCAAATGTAATGACGATATCAAGCGGCTATTTACATACTCTCTCGCAGATCACGATATAGTTAAATGGTGGGCCTGGATGTAGCTCACTCGGCGGTTTTTTGCAATGGAAATGGACCGTTTTTATGGCAGCCTGGGACCTACGAGCCAGCCTATCCCAAACCCATACTCATGGGCGAATCTTATCAATATGATAAGGGTAAACCTGCCCGCGATGACAGGCTTCTCTCCTGGACCGTCAACCGTCAAGGATGAGATCGACGTTGCGAATCAGTTCATGGATCTTTGGAGGCATTTTGTTGACCTTTTTGGGTCTGTATGATCGCAAGGTTTATCTTGACGGGGAGAGCTATGCTGGGCAGTACGTCCCGTACGTCGCTTCTCAAATGCTGGATGCAGAGGACGAGCGATATTTTAAGGTTTCTGGAGTTCAGATTAATGATCCTTGGGTAAATGATGAAGATGTCACCATGAACGGTAAGATACGCTCCCATTGACTTAGCATACGTATACGTACTAACCCTTGGAACCAGCTCCCGCTGCAGAGGCCATGAACTATTTCCAATCAGTTTTTGCCCTGAACGACAGCTTCATGGCAGACATCAACAAACATGCAAATGATTGTGGTTATAAGAGGATTTCTCCAAGATGGCACTTACATACCCTCCCATAAAGTCCCCGCTTCCCCCTGCTCCCAGTCCAAACAGGCGTGACTGCAAAATTAGGGATGTAATCATGACCGCGGCCTCTAAAACCAACCCTTGTTTTAACTTACTGCACCTGACCGACTCTTGCCCGTGTCTGGGGGACTGCAACTTCATATTGAACTAGTGAAGAATGGTTCAGCGAAGCTTCAGAGTTAGAAATTCCGAGGACTAGATCTTGGGTAAACACTAGAATAGGTACGGTTCGCAGTCACGTAGTAACTGGCAGCGCTTGAGAAGCGGCAAAGGGGATTTCAAGCGTGAGTTTGAAAATGTTCTTATTGTATCGCCTGCCAATTCGTTCAATGTTCGAGAGCTGAAAGAAAAGAAAACAAAAAAAGAAAAAAAGTATATCAGAATTCAGATTCAGGGTGAGCAAAACAGCCTCAAGGGAAAGGAATCATATAGCTGCTCTGTAGCAAGCTTTCGGGCGTACAACAGCTGGTCGGACTCTCCCTGAAACTCAACTATATTTGCTCCTTTACTAGACAGATAATGCCCCCTGTTCGAGTTGGGTTATGTCGGGGGACAATGAATTGAAGCACCGTTGAAGTTGTGTTCGGTTCATTGTCTCCCTTGGGAAGGTTTGCAGCGTCTTTGTTAACAAAGATATACGCGTTGTCGCCCAAACCATGTGACTAGACATGCATTCTGGATGTTTATGCACTGATATCCCCCCTTTCCCTGGATTACCCCTGACTCGCCATCCAACATTTCCTACAAATGTTCCGGGTGGGATTATCCCAGCGCATCCAAGGCGTTACAATGAGGACTTCAGCACATTTTACCGACCCGATCGTCCTCGGCCAAGTATAAATGCCAATCCCTTTCTTCGGGCTCTTATTCTCTGTCGCATCCCATTTTCGAAACTGCTTACTCCGTTATCACCCCCAAAAAATAGATATCCTAAATATACATAACCGCTAACAATCCAAGCCTGCCATGGAGCTCTTTGTGACTGCACTTATCTCCCTGGTCGTGACATCCGTTGTCGCATCTCATGATGATTACGAAAAATGAAGCGCTCTTTATGTATGGTATATCATTGGAAATTTGAAGATTTCATAAAACTGCAGAGGCTGAGTGGCCAGGCATAAACCCATGATGCTATATCTACTCTTATCAGCCTTTTAAAACTAGGTTAACCAAATGCAGCGGATGCAAGTTGTTGGCCAATTACCCACGTCTTTTCTTATTTAAAATATTTTGTGCCTACCGATTACCCAAAATATCGTACAAAATATGAATACTCCATACGCCCCCACCACCAGGTTCTACTCCGGACGATACGAAACGACCTTTCCCCAAGTATCCGCAGTTCCCCAAATCCCTCGACGCAAGCAACTCAACTGCACGATCTGCGAGTGATCCACAAACACATTCACATCGATCCCAAACTCACGTATATACCAATTAAACACGGCTGGATCGGCGGCTGTTCGGGGTAATGGGATGGTTAGAACACATAGAGAGAATGTGATAGCCAGAAACATGGAACTCACCTTCAAACATAACCCTCTCTTGCGGCAATTCTTTCATAATTTGGGAAACAGCATCCGTGCGCCAACTCTTCACGTTCTCAGTGATGCCCTCACTTTCAATCATTAACCGCTCGACACCGGCGTCAAGGAATCGTTGGCCTAGGTTGATCAGTTTGCCCGGGTCGCTGGTGCCAATGGCTTCAAGTTCGCTGGCTGGCGTATCTGCCAGTATTATTATTCGTTAGCTCATGGCCTGCCTTCGTGAAGATCATGACGGGGCAAGGTTTGCATGTGAACAGAAGAGTACGGCATTACCTCCACCGGCTCCAAACTGAATTCCCAATTCCGGCTTAGCTTTGAGTCCGTACGAGTGGACTTTGTCGATGAGTCGAAGCCAGTCATCGCCGGGGAAAGAGAGGAAGCCAGAGGATAGTTCGACGACGTCAAATCTGAGAAGATACGTAATAATACTCAGTAAAAAGGTCTTTTTCCATGTCTCAATGGATGGTTGATTGGACTATTCTGATGGGATTCAAATAGGGGGCCCAAGAGCATTATAACGAACCCTAGATCTTTGCATTTTTGCAGATACTTGTCCATCACAGACCCAACATCGGGGTGTGTTAGGAGATGTTCCGCCCATCCACCCTGTATTGACATTTAGCAAGCTGCGCAATGAACTGTCTTTCATCCGCATGTAGAAGGGTAGTGAGATAAGTCTATTTATACCGTGGAGACATAAACATCATGCTGATGCGCGAGGTTGATTAGCTCTCTCAGCTGCTTTTCCTCGAATAGGGCAAATGATCCTGGACGAGGTTAGTTAATTGGAATACGAGAGCGAAGCAGAGGGGCGGGGAGGGATATAAGGGGGGATATAAGGGGGGGGCGCTATCATACCTCCTGCGAATTTAAGACCATCGACATATTCGCCCATCCTATCCAGCGGTTATATATCAGTGCCACACCTGCCATCGACTAAACACGCGATTATAGATTACGAAACCATCCTCAAAAGACAAACTCACGTCTCGAGAACATCAGTAAGATATCTCTTGCCCATGACCTACCAGATGCGAAACGATGTCCGTTAGCTCGACAACTACCAAAAAAAAAAGAAATATCACCCAGTTTGCAGTGCAGTCAAAACCCCAATGCGGAGAAAAGAAATTGACTAACCGAGTAATACGGCCCTCTAATCTCCGTAACTCCCTTCTTCCTCGGCTTCGTCGGACACTTATTCGACCTCACAAACCCAAATCCATGCTGTTTATCCTGTAGCAGTGCCTTGACTTTTGATGATGATGGCTCCTTCGCGGCCAGCACGGGGCTTGTGGATAGATTCCTTCTTGCGCTGCCTGCGTTACAAGCCGCAGCTGCTGTTAGCGGAGCGGGGTTTAGACTGCGTAGAGCTGTGAGAGGAGCTGGGTTGGAGAGGATATGGCGGGAGGTGGATGCGGCGGAGAGCATGGTTTATGATTGCTGGGAAATACTGGTTGCTTATTGACAACTATTTTAGTTATGGAAATATTTTTTTTCCCAAAGCTCAAGGAGTCATGAATGGAAACTGTGAGCCAGCAGTCGAGGTGGAGAGTGAGATAATTATAGAAGTAAATTCGAGTAGCATCTACTCTTGATAAATATATACACATGAACCTGAAGTCCTACTCAGAAACAGCTCTAGAACCTCGAAATTATAAAGCACTGACGTAACAAGCAGAGTAAACACAAGTGTGGAGTAGGACCAAACAAGCTTAAATCCCGGACGTCTTGGCAGTTGACGTCAAACCAAGAAACACTTGGCGCCAAGCTATCTTCAATCAAGACATAAACAATGCGGTTTGTTCTCTTCGTTTTGGTCAAAGTCATCGATTGAATTACCAAAATGAAAGTCCCGGCTGTTTGTTTTATTACCCACCTATTGGGAAAGAGGGGATACCGACCGACTTGTGCTGTGCACACGCACCACCGGCCTTTGATTCCCACCTGCGTTAGCTGTCTCTCCTAGCTCTCGCGTGTTTGTTCCACAGGTTGGTAGGCGGTATTATCAGGTTTATTATACGTTGCGCTGCGCTCCGTAACTGGGGCCCGTCGACTAAGTGCATGAGAAAGGGGTAGGCGCTGGCTATTCAGTATCTCATCATGCCCGTCAATAGCCTCGGGAGCTACAACGCTCAAACGCGAACTGACCAAGCCTTTTCTCTCTCTGATGTTCTGATCGGTTAGCTCGGTTGCAGATGCACTTACCACCTGTGCAGGCTCGCCATCCCGCTGTTCGAATCCAACCATGAGAGATCCCGCAGTCTTAGACCACTCGCGCGTTGAGGCATCGACGGGGTAGGATCCGTCATTCACCCTAGTCCCGTAGAGGAAATTTGTCGCCAGTCTCCCCGGCGCAAGCTGGTTGATAAATTGCTTAAGTCCAGATATAGAAATCCGAAATGAGAACGCAATGGCGATGATGATGAATACGACCCACAGAGCCAGTAGAATAATTCCCGGAATAGCGTAGCGCATATCATATACGATTCGGCGTTCTAGCAATTGAGCACTTCCCTTCGCTGCATTGGGTGCCGAGGATGTGTCCCGTTTGCGCAAATCGTTGGATGGAGAAGCGTTAAGACGTGATTTAGTCCCCACGATGAAGTTGGCCATTATATCTGTCCATATCAAATTTATAATATTGGGTGTCGAATCCGCCGACCACGTGAGATCCCGCCACTTAACGTTGAGTGCGAAATCGTTTTTGCCGCTGTAACCGGACGTTAAGCCACCATCCATTGCATCAACGCCATACGCGCTTGCCAGGGCCGCCAAATGTGCTCCGGCAGGGAGAGCGTCGAGTGTTTGTGACAGCAGGCGGCCGTACTTGTAATTGTTCCCGCCAGGGAGCCAGAGATCTCGCTTGCGACGAGTGTGTAGGTTGGACGAGTCCTCATGTCGATTATCGACGATCCCCCAGAGTGGGCTGTAATCGCTGAATGTGAGGTTAGACTTTTCAATGGCCCACAACGGCATGTCCGTATCACTAGGGTATGTTTTGTCTTTCACGCTCACGACGCTGAGATCCGTGAGATCAGTAGTGTTCTTGATGGTGAACCGTATTGTCTTTACAGAGGCGCGTGTTGCCGAGGCGCACGCGAACATTTTCTGCGTCCAATTCGACCAGGGCTCGAGAACAAGGGAGTTTGAGCCTGAGGTAAGATGAGGAGCACCCATTAACATGCCAACCTGGATTCCAACGGTTGACATGTTAGCCATGTCGTTGGGACGATATCGTCGCGTCTCCTCATCTAGATAATTTTAGCAAGTAAATTCTTGTTATGAAACGATAGCTCTGCACTTTATGAGCCATATTTATCATATGACATTTGGATAAGAAGGACACAGTAAACCTACCGACGAATGTGAAGTTGTCCTGAGTTATCGGGCCAAGGCCATCTCCACGGGATGATTGATTGAAACTTAAGGGGGGGAACGGCAGATAAGACCCCGTAAACCCTTCTATAGTGATCTCGTTTATAGGAGGAGTAGGCGTCCGAGATGTAGACTCAGTTCTTGCTAAGTTATACCTTGCACCCATGCGGGCTTTTCCGGAATCTTTTCGTCCCTCAGTCAGATTGAAAAACGCTGCGGCTAAGGCATTGTTGAACGCAGCTGCACGATAGGCACTCGCGTACAACTGGGGATCCTTCTGGGTGTCGTTTTGGTCAATAAACGGGAACTCGGGGGAAAGGTCAACAAAACCACCATTGTCGACAAGGAATAGTTTCGCTGTTCGATTAAAAGAACTCGCCGTGCCAGCATATTCAAATTCAATCGTGAGGTTTGTGTCAACGCATTCCGTCACTGGTTCAATCCAAAGGATATCTTCTTCCCATTCAGCGCCGTACTGGGTTCTGGAAGGAATGGTATGGTTTCGTAGGCCAACACCACCCTGTTTTGCATCGACGATAAGTCCCTCAACAATTTCAATATTGCCACTTAGAATGAGCGACTGCAACGTGCGCAACTGGCCAACGGTGTAAGGCTCATTATTCTGCAAAGGTTCTATGGTGTTCTCGTCGGCAGTGCTCTCGTGAAAATACGTTCGATACTGCATATCGAAAACACTGGATAAAGTGGTTCCATTAGTCGCACTCGTAAAGACTTCTGTAATATTAGCAGGTATTCGAAGGTCGATAATATCGGTTGACTTGTTAAAGTTAGAAAAGGTGCCATTTTCGGTGACCCAGGTTTCAAAGCCGCCATTAACACCGGGGCAGTTCATATAGACTGAACCACCACAAACTCGAGAGTACTGATACGTGTCACGCTCCGCTGTCCCCTGGCCAAAGGATCCTGGGTCACGGCTGTAGTGAAAAGAGACATCTTGCGGCTCGCCCAACTCAAACGTATCTGTTAGGCCAATAGGCGTAGTAACCCCAACTACCGCGACTAGGAGGACCGCGATCGTTCCTATCCATGACAATGCAACAAAGCGATTCCTCACGCCTCGCGTCTGAGCATAATCAGAATCCAGAATGGTCGGCCACAGAGAAGTCTGCACTATTCGCGCAGCAACAGACCTGAAGTGGTAAAAGAAAGGAAAGTTCAATTAGATAAACATCATCTGGGGAATGGGTAGTGAATTATCATTGCGCACCATGTTGCAGCAGTCTCCCAGTTTTTCAACAACCCAAGTAGTACGAGAACAATGCAGAGAGGCAAAGTCAACTGAACTATCATGAGTCACAAGTTAGCAGAGTACTTCTCTTTCTCTCTGCCATACACGTAGCACTTTCTCCGGCATACATACTGAGGATAATGGCTGCATTAATCATGGCCGAAACCTCGCCAACCGTCACACTCGCCATCGTGAAAAGAGGAAAAGATATTCTCTTTGTTTTACCAAGCAGGACGCGCCCAGACAGAAGCAACCATTAGGATGTAGGAAACACCAACTGCCAGGTTGTCTCCACGTCCGGATCTTTGATATGCTCGAAATGAGAATGAAATTGGGAGATCGCATATGGAGAAGAGAAGGTCGCGGCAGAGACTCGACTGTCATGAAACGCCAGACGAGGCTAGCAAAACAAGCTCCCACACCATCATCCTGCGGCTCCTTAGTGCATGGTTAGTTTGGCCTTAAATCCATCCAGAGAATGCTTGGTTTCAAGGGATAATTTTTTCTCCGTTGGTGTTGGCTCTACCCCCTTGATATGAAGTGAGTTTTGAGCGCATGAAGTAGTATTACGATCTTCATCCCCATAGAAATGATAGTCATACTTTGCTGCCCCTTCCGATGAGGAAGGAGAAGCCGCCATCGTCGCTCAGTTGAAGGATGTTGTGGTTAACTAGAGGGATTTAGCAGCTTTAAGCTAAGTCGAAATAGAGACTCAGTTCACCTACTTGATCAGGTAAGGCGCCTGTCGCCCTATTATCAACCACCTCGTATCCCCATCTAACCCTTGCATTGTTGGAGATTTGTAAACGCTAGACGAGGCTGTGCTGCGTGCTCGCGCGGGGTATCACGTGATATGGACTTTCAATAATCATGTGACTTTCGTGCTCTGCCATTTCTGCAGTTCAGACAAAGCTGCCCTGAAGTTTGTGATTCATCAATGTTGTCTGAAGACAGGACTCGAGAAATGTTGATTGCCTTCTCATATTTGTCCCCTTGTTGGCTTCTCGCCGTAGGAACGAGGCCCAGCAGGCCCCCATCCAGAAGTCCCCTTATATGCCTAGTTTGTCCTCCATCCCCTTGAATTTTGGACCTTGTATCCATCTACATGGAACCAGCAGAGAGACAAATAGTTACGCCCTAGTATTTGCTCCTTATCCAGCGTCAAATTGCTGCAGCTGTGCGGAGCTTGTGCTGGTGACACCAACTTTATCCCAATCTCCACATAGCTTGAATGATGGGTGACTGGAACTTCCGGTCTGCGGGACCTCTTGGTTTATGGACCATTGTCATATTTTTGCCATGCAGAAAATTGATATATCAAGCTCTCTAGTTCTGACCTTGGAACATAATTAATTGCGGGATTGAAGTATCAGACTTATTCCTGATATTTACTCATTGGTCTCGTATTCTTTCCTATTCTGGCCCTCTGTTTCTGCAAAGCGCCTTCTATATCTCAAATGGAAGCTTGTCAGGTCGCTGCTGGATTTCGTAGTTGCCATGCAATTTCTCCTACAATGGCGCCGCATGTCGAAATTCTTTTGGCGAACGCCACGACAGCTGATTTATTGTCAGTCCAATATCTTTCATGATATTCCTAGCTAACTATGGCCATTGGGACGGTTATTGAACCCCTTGTTGTCATCGTCCTCCTTTTCGGCGGAACATGGATCAATAGATTAAGGGACGCCCCCCGTTCATATTACATAGAACCGAGTTCACGATCGCCTACCAGGGATGAGGCTTCCAATTGTTCGCCCAGCAGTGTTGAGCGAGGTCCTTTGGCTCAAAATCTAAGCAGTCATTCAGAGGCCCATTTAACTCGATCACCATCAGCGTCTTTGCTCCCACAACAGGAAAGGCGCTGGAGGGCGCGTGAGATTGGAGTTGGGTCATGGAGAAGGGAGCTGACAACACCAAATACCGCCATTTTCCGCAATCGACGATTCAGCAGACTTTTGCGCAGGTTTCCCTTTTTAATTGAGTGTTGGTACTGGACCTTGATCTACTGGGTAGGCTCTCATTACAGGCTTCTAGCCGAGTTAAATGACATACCGAGCTAACATGCTGTAATTGTTGTTTGGGGTAGACATATCAACTTGCGCGAGCCTTTACTGCCGTGACCTTCCAAGAGGAAACAGTTGATGTGGCAAGGAAACACGCGCTACAAGTGATCACACTGGAGGAGGAATTGCACATCGCATGGGAAGTGGATATCCAACAATACTTCCTTCGCCATCCACTCTTGATGACTTGGACGAACAGGCTATACTCATTCATTCATATACCCGGAACGATCGCCTTTCTTGTGTGGCTGTATTATTATACAACGACGCTGAATAGGGTAGAAGAACCCCAGCCAGTTTTTCTAGGAGAATCAGCTTGTGACTCCCCAGCCGGTCCAGCGTTGTACCGAGCGCGAAGGCGCACAATGGCTGTTTGCAACTTACTTGCGTTTGTGGTATTCACTTTGTGGCCATGTATGCCGCCTCGATTGCTGAGTGACCCATCTGTGGAAGGCTCCGTCGGAGAACTTTCCAGGAGCTACGGGTTTATTGACACCGTTCATGGCGAAGGTGGTTCTGGCAGTGTCTGGACCCGGAACAGGTTTTGTAACCAATATGGTAAGTACGCGGTTTATGAGTTCTGCGGTCTTTTGCTGACTGCTGTTTCTTCAGCTGCCATGCCGTCTCTACACTTTGGGTATGCTCTGATGATCGGCCTCACGGTTATGACAATACCTCTCCGTTGCCGGAAATGCTGCTCTCCATCTATGGCCCATCCCATGTTCAAGACTTCTAATCCAGATAGAGCCACAGTATTCCAACTTCCATGTTGGAGGCGCGTCGTATGCATCACCGTCGGGTTCTTGTATCCATTTTGCATTCTGGCTGCTATCATCGCAACTGCTAACCATTTTATTTTGGACGCTGTTGCTGGAGCAATTGTTTGCGGTCTCGCCTGGTGGGGAAATTCCGTGCTTCTAAACCTCCTTCCGATCGAAGATCTTTTCCTCCGGTCCCTCCGGATCCATAAGCCAGAGCTACGTGTGGTCGAATATTGTTCGAGTCCATATATCGATTCCGATGATGATGCTGCCATCCATGAGCTGATGTTGAAACCTTGGGAAATCCAACCCGTTGCCCCTTGATTACACTTGATAACCTGGACATCAGCGATTTGATCGATTTAATTTCTTGCTCAAGTGACTTGGTGTTTGGAGTAGGGATGGCTTTTGTGAGCCATTCCCATGTTTTCTGCCCTCCGCTTCTGGAGAACCTCACGTTTAATTTCCGTAAGGTTTCATGCTTTGGACTACCCAACGATGTTTTTTTTGTGTACTTTGCGCCGGACTAGCTTTGGATACAGAAAGCTTTCTGGCAAGTGTTTTCCCATTATCATTATTGTTTCCACTGGTCCTCTTGCTTTCTTGCTGCACACTCTGAGATACCGTTTTCTATTATTCCTTTCTGCTGGTTTGTATATATTACTCTTTCATCGGAAAGCGAATGATACTCAGCAACTGGGAGAAGCTCTTTTGATGTTGGTTTCTCTGCTCTTCCTCCAGGTGTGTCTTTCCATTTGAAATGATCACAGGATGCCTGTGCGTGGCTGGATCCCTACTCTAGATGTGGAGGTCTGCTACTTACGATGTAGCTAACGGCAGCCTATACTCTTTGGAGTTGAGGATGGTCGGTGAGCTCTGCACCTGGTGTCTAGATGCAGCTGCTTGGGATAGGTGGGATTTTATGGGCTGCCAATCATTGGAAGGATCTGGTGGGTGCAAAGAAACTCGCGAAGAGGTTCTGAGATCGACTACTTGGCCACATAATGTACTATACATGGTGACGTCGCGAGGTGTCAAGTTCCACTGGACTTCCCGTTCGGTTCTTTTATCTCGTATTGCGATCCACGTCCCTACTAGAATAGCCCGTAGTATACCATGGCAAGTGCATGTCTTGTGCATAAAATCTCGTAGTAACGAAGGGGCGACCTGGGGAGCATTTGCAAAATTATTCTTCTCGGCTCGCACGGAGCAAATCCAGAGTTCTGGGTGAGACCAGTTGAACCCAGGCACGAACTATACAGTTCTGGAAGTGCCTCCAGCCACGAAAGTTCCCAGGAATATATTACAGAAAATGTACATGGAAAAATAGCAGAGCAACTTGGAGAGAATCAAAGTCAGGCCATTTGAATTCACCCTTGGCTGGTGCAACTGCTAGTAGGTTGGGTGTGGTGTTGACGTCGTGCAGGTCAATTAGGCTCTTCCTTTCTCATCGCCACCCCCAGACTGCGGTTCGTTACATAGTTTGAGGTTGGCCGCATCCCCATGAGCACGCCCCGTTGCCAGTTGCCAGTTGCCCAACTGCCAGTTTATCCAGCTGCATTTAGTTCTCCCTTGTTGCGTTTCCTCTTGCACACACTCGACATCCCTTCTCCGCACAAACGTTTTTCCTGCGCGCAGCGTTTTTGGTCATTCGTCGCGGTCTGCATCCCCCCCTCTCTCCTCTCTGCAAATCGTCCATCTGCCTACACCGCACCTGGTGGGAACACATCTGCTGCATTTTTCATTTCTTCTCACGTGGCGTATTCTGCTGTGGGGATCTTCTTTTTTTTCTGACTGTCCTGACCGGGTTGACTACATACCTACATAATTGAGTTGGTCGCGTCATTTTGTGTGGCTTGTGCGCTGTTTCTTTCTGCATTCTGCAGATATCTATCTTCTTTTGGTTTCCATCTACCTGGTTGTTTATTTTACTGGGTATATCTTGAATTCCCGCTTTCGAGGGAAAGGAAGAGAAGTTATTGAACCTGCTTCTGACGCAGTGAACTGTCGCGTGCGTGTGTGTGTGTGGAAATACTGAGTGTGTTGCCTACCAGGCCCACCACTCCTTTGGCTCTCGCGTCGACGAGAAGGCCCCAGAAAGCAGAACAAGAGAACTAGGTTTCTCTATTGTTTATTTGGAGAAGATCTCTGCAAGAATCTCTCCCAGTGAAGGCTATTATCAGCATCTGGAACGTTGTGGGATTACGTGGTTGTTGCCAGGAGCGTCTTGTGCACATCGGTGTTCGCTGCGCCGTGGGAGGTTGTTTCCCGCACGCGTTTCTTGTCTCACGCCACGGCAAGCCTGTTCTTCGACAAACTTCCCCCAAGCAGCCCATCGTCCTCCTCCACCACCTCAATTTTTTTTATTACTTAACAATCCAACCCACTACCCAACCAACCAACACCTTCCGCCATCACCGCTTCCTTCATCAATCCTCCATCATCAGCTCTCGTCTTGGGTCTTCATCGAATTAACAATCCCAAACTCCCCCCTTTCTCCCTGTTGGCCCCAACACCCCTTCCTTCCACGGGCGTGAAACGTCAATCGTTGGCCCCCGACCGAAGCTTGAGTTCAACCTGCTGGGGTTGTCGCTGTTCTGTCGTTCGCACATCACACCATGGCCGAGGATACAAGTGCCGCTGCTACCTCGGTACTAGAGAAGAAGGTTACGTCTGCAGAATCCCCAGACACCTCCAGTGTCCAGGATGGTGGTGACGCGGTTGTGAAGTCAGCCGACGCGTCGGGTGGTAGGTCGACCCATCCCCACCCACTCCCGTGCCGTGACAATTGATTTTGAGGAATTGCGCTTTCTCGAGTCCTTTCCTCGCTGAGCTAGTGTTAATTTTTGGTCTTCGTTTTACTAACGTGTGTTTTGTTGTTCTTTTCCACCCCAACAGACGCGACCGCTGCCAAGGAATCCGAGAAGTCCGAATCCGCCACAGAAGACAAACCCGCCGAGTCCAGCGCGCCCGCTGAATCAGAGGAAGCCGCCGATAAGACAGAAGGTGCTGCTGCTGCTGTGGGCGAAGGCGAAGGTGAGGGTGAGGGCGAAGCTCCCGCTGCAGAACCGGAAGCCGGCGCGAATGGCACACCCGCAGCATCGACAAAGAAGAGCAATGGCAAACGCAAATCAACGAGTGTGCCCGAGCACAAGGGCAAGAAGCTGAACAGGAAGAAGTCCGCGGCGCGCATTACACACTTGGATGCTCAGCCGGGAGAACACTACCTCGCTCGTCAAAAGGGTTGGTCGGCGTGGCCCTCAGTTATTTGTGATGAGGAGATGCTGCCGCAATCGTTGTTGGCGACGCGTCCTGTTACTACGAAGCAGCTCGATGGAACGTACAGGCCAGATTACGCTGATGGTGGGAAGAGGGTGCATGAGCGCACGTTCCCGATCATGTACTTGCATACAAACGAATTGTGAGTCTTCGTTTCGCCTTTTATCTTATGTTTGGTCGTGGAGGTGTTACCGCTAGAATATGGAAGGAAAAGTTGAGATCTACTGCGACTAACACGCGTTTTTTTCTCCCAAATTATAGTTCCTGGATTTCTAATACAGGCATCACCCCACTTGATACCTCAACTTGCAAAGACATAAGCGAAAAGGGCAAGTCCAAGAACTTGCTTGCAGCCTATCAAGTCGCTGCTGAGAACCACGACCTCCAATGGTACAAAGATATGCTGGAAGAACACCAACGGGCACTACAGCAAGACGAGGAGGAGCGCGAGGCTCGAGTAGCGGCCAAGGCAACGAAACAAGACAAGAAAAAGCGGAAGAGCATGGATGTGTCTGATCAACAGGAGGATGAGGAGATGGAAGAGGCAGGCGAGGAGAAGCGGAAGACTACCAAAAAGCGGAAGAAGGATGTGGAGAGCGAAGGAGAGAGCGACAAGGTAAGCCCCCCAATCAAGCCCTGGGAATTTTTTTCGGTGGTGGGCATCCTTTGTGTGCGTGTACGCGTGGGTTGCCGTTGCGGCCAAGTTGTGTTCCAGTCGCTGTGGTTAAAGCGGGTGGCTTAGGCCCCTTGGCAATGGCGTGGAAGTAAGGGCGCAGGGCCGTGGTTTTAACAAGTTGCATCTTTTGCTAACTCGGGTCGTGCCATCTACCGTACAGCCGATCAAGACCCCCAAAACAGCCACAAAGCTCAAGCTGACCACGCCAAAGACGCCTGCTACGGGTGAGATTACTGGCAAGAAGGCTGCTGGAGGGAGAGCGGCCAAGGCGAAGGGCGCCGCTGCAAAGAAGGGTGGCAAGGCTGCAGCCAGCGATGAAGAGACCCTAGCTGAAAAACCCAAGGATGCGGGGAAGAAGGCCGTCGATATGCAGGAAGCCAAGGCCCAGAGAGAAAATCAAGGTAAGAGACCCTCGACGCCTTTTCTCCACCAATGGAGTCAAAACGTCGCTGTTACTCAACCTACCACCCTTACTAACCCGCAAATACTAGTCCGCTGGCTCCGTCACAAATTGCAAAAGGGCTTCCTCTCCGACAAGGCTCCCGAAGAAGATGAACTTGAGACCATGTCGGGTTACATCCGCAAGCTCGAGTCCTACCAGGACCTTGAAGTCAGCATCATCCGCGCTACGAAAATCAACAAAGTCCTGAAAGCCATAATCAAGCTCGGCTCCATCCCCAAGGACGAGGAGTTCAACTTCCGCGGCCGCGCTGTGAATATTCTCGTCAAGTGGAAGGATGTGCTCGGCAAGGATGTTCCCGCCGCTGTCGCTGGTCCCGCTGCGGGAAGCGAAACCCCCGCCGCAGAGTCCAAGAAAAAGGAAGGAAGCAAGCCCGCGGCAAATGGAGTGCATAAGCAGGTCAACGGTAAGGTGGAAGAGGCTGCCGCTGCTTCTCCTGAGACGCCAGCGGATAAGGATGTGGATATGCCCGATGCTCCTGAAGGGTCTGCTGCTGGTGAGGAAGAAAAGGAAGAAAAGGAAGAAAAAGAAAAGTCTGGCTCCCCTACTTCAGCAAAGGAAGAAGAATCGTCCAAGGAGGCTGTGGAGGCCACTACATAAACAAAACAACAACGGAAAAATTGAAGTGTCTTGCTGATTTGTTCTCTCACTTTTCTCTCCCGCGCTACGTGGACTTTTCTTTTTGCTGACTGGTCTTTTTACCAAATGGGAGGGTGGGGGTTATATGTGTATGTTCCTCGAGTCGCTATTTTACTACGGCTCTGTTTTCCTTTTTTATTATTCTTCCCTGTAAGATTGTGTATTCTTCTTCGCCTTTTCTTTCTTTCTTTTTTGAAACAAGCGGTGTTTTTGGGTCTGGCTTTTGTTGCCTTTTTTTTTGTGCTAACTTTTTGTCTTTTTGCTAACTGTTTGTCGCTCTTCATGTGCTTTTTTGCTTTCTGCGTGATTTGTTCTTTTTTCCCTTCTTGTTTTAACTCCCTGTGATTACTTTTTTTATCCAATTTTATTCTTTTGAACTACTAACCCTTTTTTTTTTCTTTTGCCAATATCTTTTTGATTTTTGATTTTTCTAAAACGCTTTGCCCCCTTTTTTCCTCTCTCATGTGTGTGTGCTTTGGTTAGTATACACATCCCATCTATGTTATTTCGCTTTGCTAACTCGTACTGCTTCTGCACTTACATACTATACTAGCCTTTTCTCTCTCTCTTTTTTTTTTATCTTTGGGAGGCTGATACATATGTACGTATTGGGTGGATGGATGCGGTTGTGCTTTCATCGGGAAACCATCTTTTTGAACGCCGCCTTGCGCAAAAAGTTCTGCAGCTGGGGCCCTGTGGGAGAGGAGTGGGGAAGCAAGGGCGTGGATGGGAATTTTTTTTTTTTAAAGCTAGTGAGTGTGGATGGATTTTTTGTGTGTTTTAGAGAGAGAAATGGGATTTTTTTTTATTACTTTTCTTTTTTTTAGGTGGTGGTTGGTGGTCCGCTCTTCTATTGGGGTTTTCGCTCCTAGCTTTGCGAGCTATCGGGGGCGATTGAACGATTGATAGAGAGAGACAAGAGAGAAAGAAGGAATTTTATGAACCCTCCTCTGGACAGATGGCAATCTACCAATGGTTTTGGATGCTGCGGATTTGTTTAAGACCCCCCTTGTAAGCGCTTTTTGTACGTAGGTTTGTTTTTTCAACCTATATTCATCATTTCGCTTGAGTATCTGTATCTCAGAGGCGCGCAGCATTATAGTGTTATCGTTAATTTCTGTTCTATTACTGAGATGGAGAGCTGAAATTGGGAAAAGAGGGGGAGAGGCAAAATGCCCATTGTTCCTTTTCGTCTCTGCCTTCTTATATAGGGTCGTCACCGTACTTGGTCGGGGGAGGGAGGGAGGGAGGAAGGGCTTTTGCATATGACAATGACCTAGGAAATAAAGCACAAGCACATAGCACTGGTAAAGTCTGTAGCTTGTTTTCCCTCCCGTTGGAAGAAGGCGAGGGGAATGGGTATGATGTGGAAGTTTGTTTGTTTAATACCAGTATGGGCCTACCAGAGAGATACTGGCACTTGAAATTCCACCGCGTTCCCAGAGATGGTTCTAATATCTTGCCTTGTTTCCTCGAGTTGGGTCCTGATGGGGGCGCTGGGGATAAATTTATCTTCTCTTCCAGAAATACTGCGCAGTCAGCACTAGAATTTCCTCTTGTTGTGAAATGCCCGGGTGTGCAGTGCCTGGGGAAGGCATAGGGGGGCCAGCTGCATCTCTCTCTCTGGGCTGTTATAGCAGCGAACAGGAAATGAGAAAAGTGAACCGTGTCTGTCAGCCTTTCCTTCCGCAGTTGGACACACCTCTAACCAAAAAAGAAAGAAAAAAAGAGAAAGACAGAATCAAATAGTGCCTTCTGTCTTGATTACCCGCGAAAGGAGCCATCTAATCAAAACTGGAAAGCACATCCCAGGTGTCATATTCCTCTGTATCATGTCCCATTGTCAATGCAGAGAGATCTCTATCTCAGGGTTGAATAGTCCATTTAATCAGGTATTATCAACGCGTTACCTCGACATGTTTTAACAAAAATCACATATTCTTTTCTTTTCCCCTTTTAACCCTTCCAGGGATATTATGACCTTACCGGCTCCGCTTGAAAGGATAGAGTATGAAGGAGACGTCATAATCCTCTGTCCCACAGTATCATTCCTCGTCTTCAGAGATGTCCTGGAGACAAGCTCTCCCTATTTCTGGGCGCGAATCCACCACCGCCCTGAAGGAGAACCACCAGATAATCCACTGGAAATAACCCTGCGCGAAGATAACGTGGACGCGCTGCGCTTGGTGCTCAAATTTCTGCACGGCGTGCTTATCGACTGGTACGACCCCTGGCCATTCGATGTCATGATATCAATTTCCAAGATGTGGTACAAATACAGCTGTTCTGCATTCCTGAATCCTGAGGCCGTGGTCCAGAGATGTCTGGCGGCGATACCGGAAATCAGGTGGACGGTATGCCTCATGTACAAGATGATGGTTGCGGCGTTCTGGTTGGATAACGATGCGTGGTTTCGGCATGCGTCGCGCAAGTTCGCTTTGACGGTTTCAAGGAGGGCTTTGGAGGCGGTGTTGCAGATGGATCCAGAGCTCCCAAGGCAGTTGGAAGGTGAGATAGAAGACTTCACCCCTCCGCGACTTTTTGTTCATGCTTTAGTGCTAGCCATGGTAAAAGATGGAGGCTGTGTATTTGATAGCCTGCTAAGCCCTTCCCCTATATGCAGTAGACATCACCACGATGCGGGAAAGTTATCTTGAGATGTGCATTCGCAACATCGACAGGATCATCGCCTCGGCCCATAACGATATCGGCGAGTTCCAAGGCCACGAGCCGCCCGCCGAAGAGTGCCTGACATGTTCCACGGTGACGGACGATGTTGGAACCCTCTTTTGCCCACTATGTGACGCACTGCTCTACCCAGTCACCGTCTGCTCGAATACATCGAGACTTCACATCTTGCTGAATAGTCTGGAAAAGAATAAATTGTGGCCATTGATGGACTTATACGAACTCTCCATCGGGTTGATAGGAGCCAGAGCTTTGAGAATGTTGCCGCCTACCCATGTGTGTGGCGGCGGTAGTGATTGCAAACTACGTGATGCGGGGCGTCGGATCGTAGTACTAGCGAACTGGATGTGTGACTTTATGGGGGAGGATTTGAGTATAGTCCACAAAGAGTTTGAGGATGATATTTTGTGTGTGTATTCAAATGAGATGGGGTAAATATGCTAAAGTCCTGCAGTAGGTGTCGCGGGTCTTGTCTTCGTTTTGGATAGTTAGTGGTAAGAATAGAGAAATTGACAAAACCCGCCATCGGCGCCGTCGTAATTGAAAGGCAATCTGATAAAAGGAGATTGCACATAGGCCCGCTTTACTGACAGTAGAGGTGAATTTGTCAAATAGAGATTTCTTCTGCAGTCATGGATTGATATTGCTGATGTTATGCCACATCTTGCAGTCCAACTGGAACGTTTAAGGGGAAATATTTGCTTCAGACGAAGATTAACTCGACCATCAATAGGGGGTAAAATATCTACTAGGAAAGGATATAGACACACCTATACGAGATCGATCCCATTGGGATTAACGTACTTCAGTCCACAGTGATCTGACTAACAGGTCTCATGGCGATTCTGAAAGCCACAGCAATGAGCTGAATTCCACCCCTCCCCTTCCTCAAGAGCAAAGCTCTATACAAGGTCACTGAAGGACTGCAGTCCTGAGACAAAACACTGAATAGGCGACTTTAAGGATGTAGTCACAGCCACATCATTACACATCTTTCCTTTTTTGTTCTTCTTCATGAAGAGCCGGAAGTCTCTAGTATCTGGATGAAAGGCATTGATTGCTGTCCGATGCAAAGCTGTTGTAGGGTTCCTGCTGACTCGGGTAGTAGGAGAAAAGAAGGAAAGAAGCAAAAGGCCTCGCGTGCTCAGCGTTTAGGAAGATGCATACACAGCTATGCCGATGTAGGGGAGGATGCATCGACGTAGAAAACGACATGGTGTTGAAATAAAGCTGGCATTGGCTTGGAAGTCACGTGCCAAGCCCCTTTCCTTGAGGTCGTAGATAGATGTACGGAGATGGAGATATTTCACAATGGCTCTACGGAATACATAGTACATAGTATCCAACAAATAGATATCCAAAAGGATGAGCACAAATTTTGACGGGACAAAATGATTTTCAATTTGTCTCTTCCGCCCAATCTCCTAACTAAAAGTTCAAATCAAAAAACCAAAAAGATCAAAAAAAATCAAAAAGGCATCAAAAAGGAATCAAAAAAGAATCGAAAAAGGAATAAAAAAAAGAAGTACAACCAATTGCTACCAATCTCCCCATTCGGGCAAAGTGTGCAAGAGAAACATCCCACGGGCAATGATGAGTCCTCATGGGTAAAAACCTTGACCAAGATAGCGCAAGGAAACATGTGTTTCCAAAAGACGAATCAAAAATCAATCAAATCAAAAAATCAGCCAAAAGAATCAAAGTCAAAAGAATCAAAGCAAAAGAAGCAAATCAAAAGAAGCAAATCAAAAGAAGCAAATCAAAAGAAGCAAATCAAAAGAAGCAAATCAAAAGAAGCAAATCAAAAGAAGCA